>JABSTL010000258.1:0-29444 GCA_013759095.1 Fusarium sp. NRRL 29148
ATCACCTCCGACGGCCGTCTCATCGACATCTATACTAAGAGTGGTGATCTCGGTCTCTACCACTCTCAAACAGTCCTCATTCCCGACTACGACATTGTCATCTCCATCATGTCCGGCGGCCTCGAAGCCACTGCAAACCCCTACGTCACCGGCATAATCCTCAGCAAAGTTCTCCAAAACCTCCTCCCCGCTATCGAAGAGGTTGGGCGTGATGATACGAAGGAGGCGTTTGCAGGTGACTACGAGGATAAGGAGACCAATTCAACCATTACATTCGCGATGGACAGCGGTCCTGGTCTGAAGATCAAGAGCTGGCAGATTCGTGGTTTCGATGTCCTAAACAACATCGGAAACTACAACTTCAACGCCCTCGAGTCCAACGCCTCCACCGAGACTCCATACGTCGACGCACGCATGTATCCCAGCAACCTCAACAAGAAGGGTCAAACAGCATGGCGCGCTGTATTCGACCGCACGAACTCTACCGCGGACGCAGAGTACGACAGTGAACTGTTCTTCAAAGACGGATCATGCCAGACGTGGTTCCAGCAAGATCGTATGGTATATGATTACCTACCGCTGGATCTGTTTGTTTTTGTTGAGGGTGAGGAGGGTGTTAGTGAGGCGGTGAGGAGTCCTGCTTTCAATGTGACTTTGACAAAGGTACGACAACCCGCGGAGAAGAAGGCGGCGGATGATAGGAATGCTGCTGGTAAGATGCGAGTTGGAGGACTTGGTCTTACGCTTGTGGCTGTTGCGACGTTTATGAGCTTGTTCTGATAGTCTGCAGGTCAAGGCCGGTTCTAATTATTAAGAAAGGGTTAGCGATTGACGTGGAATGGATGAGATTTTAATATTATATATATGGATCATCTTTTGCCATTTACTAATAAGACTCGATCTATCGATTGTAATATGCTGAATCTATTTGCATAGTCTCCAATAACACTCACCTGCAAGTATTGGGTGGTTTTTGTAGATGCCCACGGTGCGGGGACAGGAATAAGTTAGAGCCTCATGAATGTTGCATCAAAACATACCACGCAAGCATCATAGGTGCCTATCTAGTTTCATCAACTCTGACTCATACGGAGTGGCTTGAAATCATTAAAAAGCTGCCTCTCTCTGCCCAAGCCCCGCGACATGGTCAAAGCGGATCTCGAAATGCTGGATCGACTCCGGCTTCCTGTTACATGATTGGCTCTCGCGTATACCTGTCTTAAGATGGCAGGTCTGTGAACTCGGCGCATGTCATTCACGAAACCAGGCAGCAAGGCTATAGATAGTTGCAAAATGATTAAAAAGGCTCACAGAGACTTGAATCGTTATTTTCTCGAATACAATTCTTCGAACCATTCATCTCAAAGCATCGCCAAGATGGAAGACCAGCAAGACAGCATCATGAGCCAAGGCCTCTTTATTGGCCTGTTAGAAATGATATTTCCCGGCATGACATATCTCCCCTACTTCGCCGCTTTCGCTTTCCTGATCAAGTACGCTCTCGAATCTTGGTCCGAATCCATCACTGCACGGTTCATCTCCACTGTTGAAATTCACGCTCAGGATGAAACGTACAACTATCTTATGAACTGGGTCTCCCGAAACAACATCTCCCAGGATAACTATCGCCTCCAAGCTTCCGCTTCACTGAACAACTCTTCTTTCAACTGGTCGGATGAACAGGATGATAAACCCGACGTTGATGATGATGAGGAAGATGATCCCATAGGCAGACAAATCAATGAGATGCGATCTAAATCGTCGACATCACTGAACAACGCTAAGCCTCTGTACTGGACGCCTGCTTTTGGTACACATTTCTTTAGATACGGACGCCGCATGTTAGCGTTCACCAGATCGCTTGAGGGCACAAACTATACGTCTACACCGCGGCAGCCGGAGAAACTGGCTATATCCTGCCTTGGCCGAGACGCCACTGTCCTGAAACGACTGCTGTACAACGCTCGCATCGACCTTTCTGAGAAGCAGAAAGGAAAGACTGGCATTTTCCGCGCAACCAAGCTCTACAGTGAGGATGAGATGTCTTGGACTCGATGCATGTCGAAAGCAACGAGACCCATGTTCACAATCGCTCTAGATGAACATCTTAAGGAGAAACTTATCAAGGACCTCCGCCGATATCTTGATCCACAGACCAAGCACTGGTATGCGACGAGGGGCATTCCATATCGTCGCGGATATCTCTTCTCAGGACCTCCAGGAACCGGTAAAACGAGTCTCACTCTCGCGGCGGCTGGTCTCATAGGTCTGGATATCTACATGGTCAATCTGAACTCCCCACGCATAAACGAGGACAGTCTTGCCTCTCTCTTTCAGAAGCTTCCATATAAATGTATGGTCTTGCTCGAGGATATAGACGCTACAGGCTTAGCGCAGAGACGTGGCGCAGATACAGCGACCATGGGATATCAAGGACGAAAGAAGAAGAACGCAGAACGCCTCTCACTTTCAGGTCTGCTTAACATAATCGATGGTGCAGCAGCTCAAGAAGGACGCGTCCTTGTCATGACTTCAAATCACACCGAGAATATTGACCCAGCTCTTATCCGACCGGGGAGAATCGACTTTACAATCAACTTCCAGCTTGCTACATCGGAAGCAGCCGAAGCGCTCTTCACTCAAATGTTTGACGCTCCAGATTTGGACCATAAATCTGAGAAGAAGGCAGTAAAGTCTCTGCAAGACCAGGCAAGAGAGTTCAGGGATAACATTCCTAATCTTGCTCTTAGCCCTGCAGCTATTCAGGGATTCTTACTCACGCATCAAGAAGATCCAGATGGTGCTCTTGTTGCTGTTGATGATTGGGTACAAGATACTCTGAAGCAGAAGGATGCTGTCGTTGAAGATGCTGTCGAGGCTGAGAAGGAAGCAACGGACTCTGAAGAGGATGAAGATAGCGATGGAGGTTCTGATACTTCCTATAGGAGATGAGCAGTGATTGTAATTTTATGTACCTAAATAAAAGGTTTTTAGAACTTAAAACTATATGCTTAATGTAACTAATACATTTAACGTCTAGTTTCTATTCGCCCTGGACTGTGGCGAAGTAGAAAATTGCCTTGGCGCTGACATGCATAACTGAAGGGGAACAAGTCGACAGATACCAATGACATTTTATTGTAACCAATGAAAGCGCTATGAAAGGAACATCAGGCTTTCTCAACATGATGTTAGGCAGCAAGGCGTCATGGCCAACCCGAGCTATTGAGGTTTTCTTTATCTTTAGCAACGCGCCACGTTTAAAGCTCTGTGATCTTTTTTTAATATTGATATCGTCATCGACTATGCCTCCAAACGCTCCACTTCCTGCGCCAGCCCCTGCGCTGTACCGACGCGATCTGTATAAGCGGGAAATACGTCTAGCTCTTATTTATAATGATAAGTGGCAAGATCCAATCTCGTGTGCTTTCAAGTACACCAAGCTCGAGGGTCATGCACCACAATCTTATTCAGCGCTGTCCTACGTATGGGGATCATCCCGGGCTACAGAGACTATTCAAATCGATGGACATGACCATAATATCAGCGTTAATCTCGCTTGTGCTATTCGTCTTTTGAGGGAGGAGAGGAAGTCTGTTCTGATTTGGATTGATGCATTGGTGAGAACTTCTTTCTAGTCTTTGACTGAATATGCAAGATAATTATTAACTCTCATAGTGTATTAACCAATGCGATATTGGTGAAAGAAGTTCTCAAGTTGCAATGATGCGTGACATTTACGCGTCTGCACAGCACGTAATTGTGTTCTTGGGTCATGGCTCTTATCATAGGATCCCTAAGGACTATGCAGCAAACTGTTTGCTCGCTCCCATACAATTCTCAAACGATGACCAGGATGATTCTCTGATCACTCGGTTTCACAACTCTTGGGAGACAATGTGCAGACGAGCAGAGTGGTATTCGTTTTGCACTATCTGCGTCATACGAGCCCTGTCAGACATTGATAGATATAGGGCAACGATTAAGTGTATTGCGGACGGAAAGGCTTCGTCTCGGTTAAAGCTTTTTGAACTTGTTCGACGATTCATCAACAGTCAATGGTGGCAGCGTGTGTGGGTTATTCAAGAGGCCACAGTTACATCTCGAGTATTCGTTCAATATGGTAATGTCAGAGTGCCATGGGAAGTACTTACGTGCTCTGCAAATACGTGTGATAGTCAGGGCTGGGGTCGACAAGATACAGGATCTCAACTATTCCTTGGCATCGAAAGAGAGCACGCCAAAGTCCTCCCAGTGCTTTCAAAGCAAATATTTGAAATCGAACGATTACGTATGGAGTGGGGTGACGGAAGAGAAACTACCCTTCTGTCACTTTTACAAGAGTTCTCAAGCCGCAGAGCCACCGATGATCGAGACAAAGTTTTTGCTCTACTCGGCCTCGCAAGAGATATCAAAACAATCGAGCCAGATTATTTACTGAGCACAGTCGAAGTCTATCGAAGCACTGTAATTGATCTCATCAAGCACAGTGTCTCGCTGGCAGCCCTTTCCGGCGATATGAAAAGGAAAAACAGTGGCCATATTCCATCCTGGATCCCCGATTGGAGTGTTGCAATGGAAGAGCCAGATCGTCGGCGCACGCAGCTGGGTGGAACGTACAAGACCTACCCGCATTGGCGAATCGCATTGATCGACCGCGAAATTGAGTACTGGGAGGCTGTGAAAACGGACATGCATAGCCTCTACCAAGAGATAGCAAGCGGGAGAAGGAGACCAATCCCAAAAGATATTGTCGATGCTTTAATGTCTTACGAGAGGATTCTGACAAGAATCTATGGTTCAGCATCGATGGATATCGAAAGTCTCAATCTTCCAAAGAAACGGGCCATCCGTCATTGTGCAGAACTCTACTGGAGATTTCAGAAAGAGGGCCCGAACTTTTGGTTCAGTACATCAATTGAGACAATTATTGAAGCACACTTATCCCTACCACCGACTCTAACCCCATCTTTGGGAGAGTCCTACAGACTGGAAATTCTCAGGTGCTGCTCAATGATTTACTGCAGAAGGGGTCTTGACTTTTGGCTGAAGAAAGTGCAGGATCTCGAAGCAGAGCGGGAGAAAACAAATTGGTTACGCATATCGGACCATGAGAAAGAGGAGGTCGTGGCACAGAGTTGCGAGCATCCCACCATAGAGACTATCACATCCAGTGTTGCTGCTTGGAAGTGGATCGAAAAGATGAGCAGGACATTTTATACAATGACAGAACACATCACAGACAATTATTTTGCTGAGATTTGCCGATCGAGGTCAATCACGCAGGAGACATTGTGGCCACTGACGTTGGAAGCATCTGCCGCCCTGAAGAAAGACAGGATCTTGAACGTTTCTGGGCCGTTTAAGCATTACCAAGGGACACCTGCCAACGAGGGGCTGTTAGCTCAACTTTCTCATCAAATGCGTTTGGCTTCAGAAGTTCTGAGCCTCTGGACTCTTGGTACATTCCAAGTAGTGCAGCAGGCCAAAGATGCCTGCAGAGGCCTTATCAATTTACACCACAACAAGTATTTCAGCACCCCTGCCACGGATCATGACTATGCGGCGCTGTTTTCAAAAGCTGTTGTTTTCAGGGGCACAGCGACATGGATGCGACATCTTAGAGATGACGGCCAACCAAAAGTGTCCCCCTACGACGAAGACTTTCTGAAATTCAGGACTCAAAAGAAACATGAAGTATTCAGAGAAAGCAAAGATGTCTTCCCTATAAGCTCAAAGCCCATTGCTACTGTCGGCCAGTTTACTGAAAGGCTGCTCACCTGGGTTGATTCGGCCTCCCGCATATTTACGATCAGTCAGTGGGCACTATGTGCGCAGAACCTAAAACGGCCAGATTTTGCTGCGAGTTTTGTTAGAGCTCTTGTCGGAGACATATATGAGGAGTCACCTGGGAACTTTCGCCGGCTTCGTCAACCTGAGATAGGACTACTGCACAACTGGTTTGTATCTTGCCTACTGCCCCTCCTCTGTGATATGAATCCAGCCGTAAGAAGCTCGCTTTGGACTAGCCTTTTATCTACCAAAGTTGAGTTCGATACTGAGTTGGATCAGGTGAAGTCATTCGACACGGAGGTGAGGCTTACAAGTGAAGGGAGGGTGTTTTTTATTACAGAGGATCATAGAATGGGATTTGGACCAGGATCAATGGCAGTAGGAGATGAGATAAGAATTTTGCCAGGTGGTAACAGTCCGTTTGTGTTGCGACCGATGGGTAAGATTGGAATTAATTCCGAGCCTTCATATGAAGTTATTGGAGATTGTTTCTTTCTGTTGGACTCCAACGAAATGGATGACGGTGAGGATGGTCTACTGCAAGGATGTCTTCCTGTGGAGATCCTGGGTGAGGTTCTTCCAACAGGTTATAGGTCTAATGATATTCTCTTGTTATGATAGTTTTTAAGTATATATATATCCTATATCTCTTCCATGTCCTTCGAATAGAAAACAAGCTGAGAAGATTCTCTACGATCTTTGACATTTGCTCAGATTGAACGAGGCAGACATGGCAGTTCAAAATTCAGAAGCCGTGCTAATTACATAGGCATAGAAATCCCGAGTCGCTCCGTGAAAGGACTATTCCAGATTCCAGTCGAGTTCAGCTCCTTGTAGACAGCCAACCAGCTCTCCGACTCAGGATACATCATTTCCAAGTCTCCCTTCTTCACAGTATCCAAGTCCAACCCCCAATGAACCCTAACACCCCTCCCCTCCTCTCCTTCACACAGCTGCGCCCTCATAAACTTCAACAACTCCTCCCCCGTCTTGACCCCAAACAACATATCCATCTCCACCATCATCGTCGTCCTCCCCTGCTGCGGTGCCAAAAACGCGCTTGACTCTTTAACAAACCTCAAAGCAAACGGCCCAGCCAAGAACCACTTCTTCTCAGCAGCCGCCTTCTGGAACAGGGCGAGGATGCGGTCCACGATGGAGACTATGTCCTTGTTGGCATCGAATGATAGTTCCATGGCGTAGGCCTTTACGTCGTCGACGGCGCCGATGTTGAGGACCTTGAAGCTCTTGTCGATGTAGTGCTTCACGGGGAGGCTCTTCATGGCGGTGGTGATTATGCCGGGGCTGTGGAGCGGCCACCGGTTGAGGATCCAGACGAGGATGTCTTCGACCCAGTGGTGTTGGGCGAGGAGGCCGGCGAGCCAGTTGTCGAAGCCTCGACCGCCTTCTCGTTTTGTAGCGTTTGAGCATGTGCGGATGGTGGTAACGGCGACGTTTCGGCCGAGTGTCTCATATGGGTTTAGATCAATCTCGAAGTAGTGATTCTGAAGAGGAGCAGACGCAAGACCCCCTGCGAGTTGAGTCTTGTAGTCTTGCCAAGTCGTTAACGAGCGAACTTCGCTAAGAAAGAACGTTGGTACGACTTCAATGATGTATGAGTAGACGAGACCCAGACAGCCCATTGAGATGAGAGCGGCTTGGAACCAACCATCATCCTGTTTGAGTTCCTGAGCATCTCCTGGAACAAACTTGGCAGGATCAGTGATTCCATCATTGGGTTCAATCTGATAAACCTTTCCGGTCTCAGAGACGAGGATGATAGCTCGGACGAGACTGGCAAGATTTCCAGAATCTTTTCCACTGCCATGAGTGCCAGTTGTAATAGCTCCGACAAGAGTCTGTCCATCATACGCTCCCATCGTCGCAAGAGCCTTGCCCATCTTATCAAGCTGCGAGTTCAAATCCTTGATCGTGATTCCGCTCTCAACCAACACGTGGCCTGAAGCTTTAGAAGGTTCTTTCAAAGTCTCAGAGTTCAACTTCAAGAACTTATTCATGCCATGAGGATCAAGAAGAATCCCATCAGTGGGACAAATATTCGAGAACGAATGTCCTGAACCAACAGCCCTGACATTGAGCTTTTGTTCTCTGCCATCATTGACGGCTTGGACAAGGTCAGGCAAGCCCTTGGGATAGCGCAAGGACTTGGGAGTGCATTTTTGTTGCCCGATGCAGTTTTCCCACGATGTTTTAGGACTGGGTCGAGGTCTTACAAACTCGTCGCCAGGAGGCTTGGGAACTCCTTCAATAGAATCCTTGAGGTTCTTAATCTCTTGGAATAACTCTCCGTTCAGTGAGGGGTCGATTGTCCGACGGTGGATTTCTTCGGCGAGGGTAGTGTTTGTTCGATCGTTGTCGAACTTTTGGACAAGCTCTGCTGCGGATAGATTCTGGAGGTCCATAATGTGCTAATGGCCAAAGACAAACTGTATAATGAGGAATAATATATGCATGGGGGATGAAGAGACAATTTGGGCGCTTTATAGCAGATCATGGCTTCCTCTTGTGCTTTCCCCAAAGAATGTGAAGAGGTCGATTGAGACATATTGACCAAAGATCCATTCCTCATTGGATGAGCATACGGCGACTACGCAAGCCACAGCCAGACTAGCGACTCGGCACTTCTAAAAACGAGGGACTGCAGAATCTATAGCTGGCTAGATCGTTATATGGGTCAGCTGCGTACCCGAGAGTTTGAGCAGCTGAAAGGCCATGCGAAGCTATCACATTCGAAGTCTTTTGATCACAATCCAGTTGCAGATCTAGCTGTTTGAAGATGATCATCTTCCAAAGAGGTGTCCTATCTCTGGCCGTGTGCCTTCTGATTGCCAGATTTGGAACGGCTGAACTGTTCAGCTAGCCACATCAAGACTACAGCCTAGACATGCACACCTCCAAGTTGTTCACTCACAAACTCCGTTAGAACAAGAAAATTCGTAGGGGTAAGGCCCGGATTATCTCTGTGTAGATCTAAGCTCTCGGTCACAAGTCTCAAACAGTCAAGTCTTCGGATGTCCCCTTCCAACGCTGGCCTAAGGGTACCACGTGTATTTACAACTGGGACCGCGAAGAATATATTGGCTCCATTGAGAACTTAAGACATATTGATTATCGACGTATAGTTTCATCGTCTGAGCAAAATCATATACAAGAAGTATTAATCCACCAGGCCCAGCCTCATTACTGCTGTCCATTAAACCCCGTAAACCCATTAACACCATTCCCCAGCGTATCAAAGCCAGGATATATCTGCCCCCAATTCACAAACTCCGTCTGCGGCGTCATACCACCCGTGGGAATAAGTTGCTCAGGCATCATCTGCGGATACATAACCCCATTATTCCAAGCCTGCACATCCGCCCCATCCATCCCCATCATCAGCCCCTCAAACCCCGTAGCAGGGACTATCTCATTAACCGTCTCAGGAACCTGACTTCCCCTAAGCGCAGTCCTTACAGTTCTTACACTATCTCTATGCCCAAGCATAACGCTCCCGCTCTCTTCGGATCCATCGTCCATTACAACGCCGGAGTCAGGACGGGGCATTATACCGCGAGGTTTGCGGACGCTTTGTGTTGTTTGGGAGCGGAGGATGTCGTTCTTTTTGTTGCTGCGGTTTGCGTAGGGCATGCTTTGGGCGTTGGCGATACATTGATCTAGGGTCTCAATGAAGCATTGGTAGAATTTTGTGGAGAGGGTTTCGAGGGTGGCGGGGTTGGAGATTTTGTCGAGGAGGGAGTATTTGAGCTGGTCGAATGCCTCGCGGTACTTGGTTTCGACTTCAAAGTGCTCGATCACAGGAGTGTATTCTGCTGAAATCAGCGCCATTCTTAAAGATTACGAGTGATGAGTACTCACCATATGGTTGGACATCACTATCATCGTCATCGGGAAACACAATGTTCCAGATCTCTTTCCACTGGACTTCAGGTGAAGTACCACTCGCCCTCTTCCTACTCAACAGTTTCGTCGCGGTTTGAGGATCAATGCCGCTTTCGGCATCAGCATCAGCGATATCGCACATATACTCCTTGGGCAAACGCTGATGGTCACGTAGCTCTTTGCGCGTAGGAAAGTCGCGACTACATCTATCACAGACAAAAGCAGACGGATCGTCGCGCTTGTGCTGTTTGACAATGTGTTGCCTTCAGAAATATAAGTAGACGTCGTGTATGAGAGTATGGTTACTGACCTGAGCTCTGCGAATTTTGGGAAATAAGTCATCGCGCAGCTGTGATGATCCCTGACGTTGAACCGATGAGGATTTCTTTTTCGGAACGGGCAGCTCAATCGAAGATTCTCATCCTCCTTAGGATTCGGCCGAGAGCGCTTCGTAGGCAGATAACCTGACCCCTCACCATCGCTGAACTCATCGCCGTCGTCTTCACGTCTACCTTGCTTCTTCCTCTTTCCGCCTCGACGATCGCCATTAGCATCCTGCGAGGGTGTAGAGGAAGAGCTCGACGTTGACATTGTGTGCGACAATTGACCATCTGAAGCAGATTGCCAAATATGCTGACTTATGTCTTTCGTGAAATTAGATACGAGGCTTTGGACCTTGTCTTGCGGAATTGAAACGTCATTTAGGTCGACGCCGTAAATGACCTGAAGCGCGTAATTGAGCACTGAGTTTGCATCCTCTTGCGACACTTCTTCAGACTCATCCTCATCATCATTAGAAACATCATCCGTGCGATGCGACTCTGTCGTTGGCGTAAGAGCCCTCTCCTCCTTGATAAACGACTCTGTACTGGGGCTGCGACCGTAAGCGACACGATCGCTCGGAACCGTCGGAAGACTCACCTGTCAGGCATAACCTCTTGAACAACATGTCTCCCATGCGCCTCATTCAAATTCCTAATCTTGATATCAAACTCAGGATATCCTGTAATGATCGCGTCATCATCTTCGTTAACAAACGTTGAGCACGTTCCACTCGACGGATTATGTCGATGGCAGATCCGGCTCGCAGGCCTCGACCCATCCAGCGTCGCAGCAGCAAACTGCTCCTGGATCGAGCTCGCATACGTGGTGCTTATCGGACTAGCCAGCGTAGAAAGCGAATGCGTCGTTGCAGAGTCTGGTACATTCGCTGAAGAAATACTACTCATCGACGATTCCGTGGGTGATCTGAGGCGAAAGGCCCCGGGAGTGAAATGTAAGCTCTCAGGGACCTTTTTGCCATTGCGCTGGTTTAAAGAGGGGAATTTGGAGAGCGAAGCGTCTCGCATGCGCAGAGGAAGATGGTGAAGACCAGCTTCGCCGATGTGGTTATTATCTCCCATTTTTGCGATGCGCTTTCAAGAAAAAGAAATGGAGTAGATTCTGGAGGCGCTTGTTTAGTTTGGGTGGTGCATGAAGGCTGACGCCTTTCAAGATGTTTCGGAACTTAACTTACAGGGTGAGATTAAAGGGATATTTTATGCGAAAGGTTGTAATACAGATGAAACAAGCAAGGTCAAAAGGAGCGTTGTTGACGACGATTGAAGGAGTGAATTAACCCGGCAGGTTTGACAATAATTATGTATGTATGTATGATCGAGTGAGAAGAAACAGAAGGGCATAAGCAGGCAGTGTTATATTAATGGAAACAGAAACAAGGGAGTCGGACATCCGTTTCACCTCATCTCACTCTCCCTCTCGCACAGGTTGCCTCGCCTGAAGCCTGCAGCTCAAAAGTCCTAGACTGTCGATCTAATTGGCAAGGCCGTTTTATTCTGGTCCACTGCGCTGGTATGAATGGGGTAAGACTCGAGATGATCTTTGATGGCGCTCAGTTATGATTCGCTCGTGATGGCCGTTGTTACATGGGCTGTGTTGCTTGTTTTCCAGGCACCAGAAAATGAACTGATCAGCCCTATGGTCCTGGTTCTAGTCGTTCCCTGCGGTTCGCTCTTGGGTCAGCGTTGGGGGCTGGCTGATGCCATCGTGTTCATTTCACCATCCCCAGGCCGAGTCTGACGTGCTGTCGCTTATCGATGCAGATGATGTGGCATTGTCGCTTAAATCTGTGAGTAGCAGTAACAACGCACAGCATAATGCAAGCAATTTACTAAATTAAAGATGCTTTTAAATCTGACGCGAGAGCTGGCGTCTCCCCATTCATCTTAAAGAGCAGCTCTCCCGCAACTCACTCTCCAACTTTGAGAATATCAGCAGCCCTCAAAACAGCCTTCGCACTCCTTTCAACCCACTCCTCGGCCTGCGTCAAATTCCCCTGATCCAAACTATCCTGCACCGCCGGAAAAACATCCGCACCATATCCACTATCCAACCCCGGCGCACTAACAACATTGTAGAATGAGAACCTACCCGGCAGCAATCCCTCGCTCGCGAAACCTCTGCTAAACGCCTTGTAAGCCGCATTAACCGCACCCAACAGAATAGTATCGTTCAGAGCGAGTGCTTGCTTCGCCAGCGTAGAAATGCGCTTTCCTGCTTCTTCGAAGGAGGACACTGCTGATGAGAGAGGCGTCAGGTCAAGGTCGTAAGAGGGGAAGCGGTCCGTGAGTTTTTCTTCGAGATCTTCAAAGATGTCACGAAGGGCGGTGCCGGCGTGAGTTAGGTCGAAGGGGATGAGGGGATCGTCGGCGATGTGGTATGTTAGAAGAGTGACGAATTGTCCCATTGCTGTATGGAGATGGAAGCCTGGGTCTGCGTACTCGGTCATCCAGCGATGGGTATCGTAGAGACTAACTTATGTCAGTTGGGCTATGGCAAGGCCAACGGAATACTTACGTATGGTACGCATAAACAGCATCTTTAGGACCAGGACCTCCAGCGATGTCAAGCTTCAACAGTCAGCACCGTTCCCATCCAGAACTCACGTTACACTTACAGAAGTGATGCCATTATGGTAGAAAGCAGCATAGTCACTTCCACTGCCCATAGCAGGCAAAACACCCTCAGTCGCATTGAACCACGCATCATACAGCGTCGGTCCAGCGCCATACCCCTCAGGAAAGATGATCTTCTTCATCGTCTCAATAGCAATGGTCTGGATCTCACCTGATCCAACAATCTCTGCTCGCGGACCAGAAACAGCCGTGTCGAGGTTGATATACGCAACCGTCTTGTCAATGAGCTCCGGAAGATGGTCCTCGACCCATTCGGTGCTGCCCATGAGACCAAACTCTTCAGCGTCCCAGGAAGCTAGAATACTGCACTCGTTAGTATCGAGTTTGGGCTGAGTTGGATTGAACCTACATCGTTCGACGAGGCTTCCATCCGTTCTCGACGAGCTTCCCAAAAGCCTTGGCCATTTCGATGAGTAACGCACCACCAGACACAGCATCCGCCGCACCACCAGCCGTCCACCCATCCCTATGGTTCCCAATAATGACATACTCATCCTCATTCGTGCCATTAATCGAAGCGATAACATCCCATGCCGGTTCAAGCCTCGTATCCATGATATTCACAAGATTGAGTGTAGCTCCTGGTGCAGGACCGCTATGATACGTAACATTCGAAAAAGCACCCTTGTAGTTAGTCCTGTTCACTGTTTCGGCGGAGAGGCCGTGGTTGTCGAGGGCGTGGAGGAGTTGAAGACCATCGCGAGGGGAGATGGGGATTGATGGGATGGAAGGGCCGTAGGGAGTTATGTCGGCGCGGGGAGAGTCTTTGTGGGAGGCGTAGCCGATTGTTGAGGGGTCGCCGAAGGAGAGGGAGCCCCAGCGGGTGCTACCTCTTTGAATGGAAGAGGGATGGCGGGCAGGGCCGTCTAGAGCTGTTAGTATGTGCTGATATTGGAGGAGTATGTGAGATACTGACCTGGGTAGGGAAGATAGCCGTTGGCTTCTGTGATTTCACCATCCTCAAGAGGATCGGTGTAGAGGATAGTTCCAATCATGCCATGCGCCTATTATGAATCAGTGACTGATATTTACTAACATTTGGTGGAAGCTCACCTCGGCGTTCTTGATCTTGACTCCACGGTTCGCACCGCCATACTGAGCCAGAGCAATCTTTCCCTTCAGCTCAACACCCAGATCCTTAAGTTTCTGATAATCCTCCCTCGAGCCACGCCTATCAGTCTTATTAGCCATGGCAACTTGTCCAAGGTCATATCCTTACCCAACGTAAACATATTCAGCATTGACTCTCCCACTACCAGAAAGCGCATGGTACGCAACCTGCTCATTAGGATTCCTCGTCTGCTCATCAACATCCAACTTATCCTCCAACCTCTGCACCTCATGCACACTCCCATCAGGCCTCTTCAAACTAAGCGTACTCTCAATTGGCTCCGTATACGTGATCCAATACTCATCGATCCACGATTCCCAACCTGCGTCGATCCACTTCTTCTGCGTCCACTCTGCCTGAGATCTGTTATGTCCCGCGAGACGATAACCAGAGGTGTAGTAGAGGGACCAGTCTGAGATGGAGTTGTTGTCAAAGGAATTGACAAGGAGGGTTTCGACTTCGGTGAGAACAGGGGGGAATTCTACGACATCGCGTTTCAGATGACGGCTTTGAGATGTACGTGATGAGCGACGGGCTCGAAGAGCGGAGAGTTCGTCTTTGTCGGGGAGACAAGCGTATACACACGCCGCAGCAACAAGACAAGTAGCCAAATTCCTCGCCATTTTCACAATATCCCAACAATCGTAACGGACTTCTTCAGAGCATACAACAGAAAAACTACATCATATTTATACTACCCCTCAAAGCATGCTTGGCACATCTCGTGCGGGGGACTTCAACTTACACCCAGTCACGATAAGCTAGCGCTTACACCGCATCTCTGAAAGAGGAATGTCAAGTTCATGAGAGCACAAAATTACCGTGAGGATCACGATAAGATGTTGCGTCATACGACGAGGATTTGCTTGGCTCTGGTTGACCTTCCGTGTTGGGGCCGGATCACCGCGTAGCGTCGTATCATGATGATGCGGGGTTGAGGAACTTTTTTTATAGTCCGAGGATTCCGTGAGTTTAACGTGTTTAAGCTTGTTTTTTGAGGTGTTTATCGTGTGAGCTAGACCCGGTTTATGTTTGTTGGTTATCTGGGTTGTTTATTAGGCTATTCTTCTGTTGGGAGGGGCTCCTCTGGCTTGAGTGTTTGGTTTATAGGCATGCTGTGTTTATAACCCATTGGCCAATCAAGATTAGTGAAGTCATGATGCAGGTGAAGTTTGAAGGTCATTCAATAAAAGTGCTATCACTATTTGTTCCTCTAATCAACGCCAGGTCATCGCCATAAATATTCACCATGTTACACCAGTCCTATCCTTTGCTTTTGTTCCTCCCAGATATCCAATTTTACCAACCTTCCCATGCAATCTCGCCAACTATCTGATGACTTAGTTCCTGGGCTCAACAATCATGGGCCCAGCACCATGAGACTTCTCTTTACTCTCCCTCTCCTCCAAAGAACTTCCATCCTCCTCATCATCTGCCTTCTTACTCTTCCTAAACAACCTCATAAACCTGCCGCAACCCCTCGCCATCAAGTTATAAGCCCACACAAATGGCGGCGCAAAGAAAGACACAACCTTGGCAAACCACTCATCAGGGAAGATCCTAACCAGCACGCCCCACGGCAGACTAAACGCCGCAATAAGGATAGAAATAGCCCACTGTACACCATTAAGACCATCAGTGTCAATGTCGAATACGCGACCTCCAATGAAGATGATGCCGATCTGGAGACCAATCATGATGGAGTTGATGAGGATGAAGAACAGGTTGCGGTGGATGCCCACGAAGACGTTGAACTTGTTGTCGAGACGACGACAGTTGAGCTCGTTGAAGATCTGCATCCAGACGAACATGTTGAAGATTATGGTGTCGAGCTGGAGCTTTTCGGCGGCGATGGAGGTGTTGTAGCCGAGGATGGAGTCGCCGGCGAAGTAGAGAACCAGGACGACGACGACTTGGAAGATGGATTGGCCGATGATCATCTTCCACATCTGGAGTTGTTAGCGGTGAAGGCGAATTGGAGGTGAGAGTTGACTTACGTTCATGGTGATAAGAGGTGCGGACTTGGGTTGAGGAGGTCGGTCGAGGATGGAGTCAGTGGGAGGGTCGGTGGCCAAAGCGAGGGCAGCCATTGTGTCCATGATAAGGTTGATCTGCAGAGGTTAGTAAGACGAAGACATTCGAAGACGAGCATGACTTACCCAGAGAAGCTGAACGGCCTTGAGAATAGGCTCCATCTTGTCGTCGTACATGGATGTAACAAAAGACAACAAAACAGCGGTAATGTTGACGGTGATTTGGAACTTGACAGGTCAGTACGCATCGAACTTCAAACACATAAAACATACCTGTAAGAACTTCTGCACCGCATCGTTGACAGCACGTCCCCATTTCAGCGCAGTAATGATAGAAGCAAAGTTATCATCCATAAGGATAATCTCAGACGCTTCCTTTGCAACCTCTGTCCCAGAAATACCCATAGAGAATCCAATATCCGCTGCCTTGAGAGCAGGAGCATCATTAGTACCATCACCAGTCACGGCGACTGTTTCGCCCAAGACCTTGAGACGCGTGACAAGAATACGCTTGTCGTCGGGCGAAGAACGGGCCAGGACCTGAAGACGAGGAATAACCTTGTCAAGCTCCTCCTCAGACAGCTTGCGGAACTCTGGACCCTCCATGACGATGCCGTCGGTGAAGATACCACATTCTGTGGCGATAGCTCGAGCTGTGACGAGGTTGTCACCCGTGACCATGCGAGTAACGACACCAGCGCGTCTGGCGTTCTGTACAGCTTGCGGGACACCTTCCCGAACAGGATCCTGGATACCAACGATACCAAGAAGGGTCAAGTCGCCCAGGTTCTCAAGATCAGGCATCTCCTCAAAGTCCTTGTACACCAACCCAATAGTACGCAGCGACTTCCTCGCAAAAGCCATGATCGCATCATCAGCAGCCTTGCGATCCAAAGCCTCAACAGCACCAGTAGATGGGTTAACTTCAGTAGAGCAGAAGCTGACCATGATTTCCGAAGCACCCTTGATAAGAACCCTGTATCCAGCCTGGACCTTTATCACGGCCAGCATGTACTTCTTGACGGAGTTGAAGGGCTCGATGAGGACGATTTGTTCGTTCGCTCGTGCTTCGGAGAGGGACTGCATGCCGAGATGGTCCTTGGCGAGCTGGAGCAGTGCGGTTTCGGTCTTGGAGCCGATGAAGGGGGCGTCTCCTTCGTTGGTGCCCTCGAAGGCGGTGGAGTTTATGGCGACGGATTGGGTGATGAGTTTGCGGGTTGAAGGGGAGAGGGTTGTTGCCCAGATGGGGATGTCGGAGGTGAAGCTTGAGGAACCGAAGCGGCCGGCGGTGACTGTCATTTTATTCGTGGTCTAAGATGTTAGAAGATGTGTTTTGCTGGGAGAATGTGACGTACCAAAGTTCCTGTCTTGTCGGAACAGATACAAGTTGCGTTACCCATAGTCTCACACGCTCTGAGAACACGAACGAGGTTGTTTTCCTTCAAAAGACGTGTCGTCGCAAAAGCAAGCGCAAGAGTGACAGCAAGAGGTAAACCCTCTGGAACAGCGACGGCAATGATGGCAATAGCCACGACGAGGAGATCAACAAATGTCGAGGCCTTCTCCTCAGCTGGTCGATCATCACCAGGAAGAGAAGCACAGAAGCGGAAGAGCAGAATGAAGAACATGAGGAGTGAAGCACCACCACCAAGCTTAGCAATAGCAACGGCAAGACCTTCGAGTTTCTTCTGGAGAGGTGTAGACTCAATGTCTGTGCGGACAGACATCATGATCTTGCCGAAACTGCTGTTCACACCGACGGAGGTGACGACAAAAGTACCCATGCCTTCAAGGACACGAGATCCAGAGATGATGAACGGATCAGGTTCCTTAGTGCGCATAGGATCGTCGACAAAGCACTTGGCACCAGGAGTCTTCTTCAGTGCGTCAGACTCGCCAGTGACAGTCGACTCGTCGCACTTGACGTTATGGCCATCGATGAAGATACCATCAGCGGGGATCAAATCACCAGGCTCAAGGTTCAAAACATCGCCAACAACTACATCAGCGACATTGACAAGCATTGACTTCCCCGATCTAACAACCTTGACCTCGCGATCGTCCTTCTTGGTGTTGAGCTTCACAAACGCCTTTTCTTTCTGCCAATCGTTATGCGAAGCAACAACCACAACGATGAGAACGGCACCTAGAATCGCAACGCCCTCAACCCAATCAACAGGCGTAGGATCACCCGGCTGATGCTTTACACCAAAAGTCTCGTACAACCCAAGCGCAAGAGAGATCGTACCAGCGACGGTCAACATGATAAGCACTGCTTCCTGGAAGGTAATCCATGCCAATCGCCAAATAGACTTTGGTTTCTTGGCTGGAAGCTGATTGCGACCAAAGACTTTGATACGAGGACAGTTCTGGTTATTCAGCTCATCAACGCTAAGACCTGCTTTCAGATCAACATTGAGACTGCGCGCCAGGCCCGGCAGCCCGCCGAGCCCCTTGAGGACATCGAGGGACTTGGGGTCGAGTAATTGGTTCAAGACCTCAGGGCTGTGATTGAAGGGGTTATTGGGATCGTGGGGGAAGCGCTTCTCGTTGCCAGCATCGAGATATTGGGGAATTTCAGCGGTGTTGATGCTAGGAACAACGGTGGTGTCGCCAGCGGAGGATATGGTGCCTACTTCGCTGATGGAGCGCTGGCGAGGATCCAGTAGGGCTTTGGGGTCAAGATGGCCAGACATTGTAGCGGCCCTTGGCAGAATAGATAGTAGAGGAATGATGTGAGCTCCAAACCAGTGAGCTGCGATGGGTGAGTCATGGTGCTTGAGGTCGTGGGGTTTTTTTCACTTTATATCTAATGTCCATCGCCTAGCTAACTTCCTTTTCCGTGTACACTTAAAAAGCTTAGTTTGAGAAGATACAGGGGGAGCTGTTGTCGGTACCAACAAGAGGTGTACAGTCCCACCAATGAATCAACTCTAGAAGATCTGATAAACGAAACATTAGCTTATATCATCGGAGAACGGAGATCCGAGATCTCAATGAAGCTAAGATCTCCACTGGTCAGCAGGGGAGCTCTTTTCAGTGGCCAATGATACCAAGTCAAAGCTGAGGGTGGTGAGTTATGTAATCGGAGACGGAAATGAAAAGCTGGAGCTCTGACCATAGCTTCATCTTGTTTCTGCTGCATCTGCACAGCCTCCCTCGATGATACTGCCCAATCAAGCTTATTTAGTGACGGGTATGTGTTGTAATTATCAGATCCCCCCCGCAATATCAGAAAATCTCGCTTGTCGTTGTCATTACGTGAAGCAATTCAAGCGCTGATCCGATCGTACCCAGGACCAAGGTTTGCGCTTAGGTTGCAGCACTTTATGCTACCCTGTAGCTTGGGAGGCCTGTCTTGACAGATCGAGATTTTGGGATTGGGATGAAACGTCGTCTTGTCTGGACGCTTCAAGCTTATTCTGTCCTTTTCAACCACTTTCGCACTCTCAATTGAGAGACAAGTTCCCCTCTCAGGCCTCAGCGGTAAATGCGCGAGACAATCGCTGACGATTTGATCTTGATCCCTGTCTCGCTAACACTATTCAGCAGATCCACGTGCCAACTGTACCGCTCACACTAGGTCTCTCTAGCACCAACACATCACATTTCACTGCACTACATTTGCATTTTGTGCCCCACGGAAACCCGCCTCTCCGTCAGTCGTCCCCCCGTCTCGCTTCCGTCTCTCCGATTACACACTTTGCATTACATCCCCCCTCGCAATGCCTCCCCGACGAGCCTGCGACATATGCTATAAGCGAAAGGTAGATAAAAACATGTTTTGTTTCCCTCCATGACATCAGACACTTATAATAACGCTCTGCTATAGATTCAATGCCTGATCAAAACGCAAGGTGATCCGTGTGACTGGTGCGACAGCCAGGGGCTCACATGCACCTTTGATAGAGTGATCCAGAAGGACCCAAACAAAAGGTAAGCTTGTTTTCTGGACTGCTGTGACAGCCAAGGTTGTACCGTTCCATTGGGTGCTTCAGACTGACGCTTTCAGAACTACTTCCGATGTCGTCCAGGAACTATCACGTCGCGTGGAAACGCTCGAGGAGGCGCTTCAAACGGCTTTGACGAATGGCACAAACATATCCGTCGGAGGCCCCTCACCATGGTCTGAACCAACAAGTCTTCGCTTCGCTTCCTCGCCAATTACTCGTCAGCCGGTGATAAGTCCGATTGGTGTATCGCCTTCAACGCGCTCCAAGGCCGTTTACAAATTATCTCGCTGTCACATCGGGACAAACTGGTATTTCAAAGGAATAGGCATTCTCTCAGATCGCGGCTGGCAGTGGATCTCAGACGGTGCAGGGGAGCGCGTATTTCTCGAGAATTTCGACATTTTCGGTAATCCTGCGCCGCCGCTTGGCTCTGTTTCATTTTCTGAAACACCGAGGGTTCTGCCCCCTAAGGCTATCTGCGCGCATGTCGTTGAGTTATTTTTCAAGTCTAAAACAGCTGTTATCTTTCCGTTCCTGGAGAGAGGCCTCTTCGAGGGGACATTGAGCAGGGCGTTTGATGAGGGGGTTGGTGATTTGGGGAGGAGGGTGCCTGCTGAGGCTTGTCTTTGGGCTATGATTGCTCTTGTTGTGAGGACGACTGATGCTCAGCAGTTGGGGTTTACTCTTGAGCCGAGGGATTGCGTTAATGAGGCCTCGAGGTTGTTGGGTATTGTGAGTGGCGTTACTAGCTTGGACAGTTTGCAGGGAACTCTTCTGTTGGTAAGTGATATGATAACCGCCAAGATCGTGAATGAGGCTAATAAAATCAGTGGGCGACTCAAAAGACTAGAGGACAATGTCGTGAAGCAGCAGTCAGTTTCACCAGCGCCTGTCGCATGGTATGTGATCTAGGTGGCCATTTCCCTCTATCACGACCGGCAATCTTCCCCCAACACATCCCAACATTTGACGACCAAACAAGGCTTCACATCCGGAGGTTATTCTGGATTTGCTACTGCTACGACAAGGACATGTCTCTCCGAACAGACAAGCCGCCGCTGCTCACTTCAGATTACTGCGATATAAGTGATGCTGAAGATCAGACACTATGGTACCACAGCCTTCCGCGAGATACCAACCTCGCGAGAATCAAGGAAAACGCAAGCAACATTCTATGCTCTCCACGAGCCTTCAAGTACACGGAGGGTGAACTCCTCGCGCATGTTAGACAGCTCGATGATGAGCTTGAAGAATGGCGCTTATCAATCAGCGCAAGCTATCGACCGCGGTTATCCATCTCATCAGATTTGGTGTTCGGACTCCCTGCATCTTTGACTGAGAGAGATCGGATGAAAGAAAGGACATATTTCATAAATCTACAGCTCGATTACCTCTTCACCATCATCAACATCCACACCCTGGTTCGAAAATGCGGCGATCTGGAGGAGAATCTTCCAGATGATCTCCACAGCGTAGTCCACTCCAGCGCTGATCTCTCTATTGAAGCAAGTCGGTCCATCTTCCGAATTTTGGACCAGATCGTGGAACTCTGGGAAGAAGACGCATTGTGGATAGTATCGCACTATGCGCCTATGGCTGCGATGCCGCTCTTCATGAACATCCTGATTCATCCGCTTGGTTCTTCGGCTGATAACGATTTACATATCTTATCGTCGATAAGCAAGATCACACGTAAGATTCCTTCTGATAGGCTTCCGATGGAGGAGATTGAGCATATTCAGGAGATTAGTGAGTTTGTCATGGAGCTTGTACGATTAAGTCATAGTGCGGCTTGGAAGGTAAAACGGGGAGAGAGAGAGCATGATCTTGATATCATTCATACATAGAAACCCGTTAAGAATACACGATGAAATGGTTACTCGGGTCTTAACTGCTATGATTATCACACGAGCTAGGGTACGTCCTTTACTTCGCTACTAATATCAAGCACAAGCGAAAAAGTTTTATTTTGTAAGTCATATATTCATGTGATCTTGTCTGTAATTGCATCTTCAACTAATTCTGCCAAGACCCCAATGTTGCATAGGTGGATTTGACTGATGATCGACCGGATGGTTCCAGCTTGGCAATAATGAATGGGTCTAGCAATGTGTCAGACTCAAAACAAAGCTTATGCAAGGAAGAGGCCACTTACTCGACACTATATCTTCACTCAACAACGCATTTACTCCTCACCCATAAGGTGCGACAAGTCCCGAGGACACTTGCGTCCACTGCAAATCCACTCCCCAGCAACCTTCTTACAAGAACACTGCCTCTTCTCCAGCCCACTCTCCTCAGCAGGGAGACTTCTGGGACACTTGGGACCACCGCACAGCCACTCATCTCCAATCTTGTGGCACGAGCACTGGCGGGGGACGAGATCGCGCTTTACTTTGTCGTAGCACTTGGTGCCCGTGCAGATCCAGTCGTCGCCGACTTTCTTGCAGACGCAGGCGCGGGCTTGGATGTCGCTTGGTGAGGAGGGGGCGGCGACGGTGAGGGTTGCGAAGAGGGCGACTGCGAGAGGGAGGAACTTCATTTCTGCGGTTGATTAGCGGCGAAGAGAAGATATTCGTTATTGGTTTGTTTGATGGTTTGAGTTGAGAGGAATTGATATTGGAGGACCAGAGTCTTGATCTTTTATACTTGAATCGTCACGATCATCACCTTGATATCATACCTCCACAGTCAACGCGATAGCCCGATCAAAAGGTCCCAGCAAGATATATCCAAAATAAGCTCCCTCATACATTTTCGGAAGTCGGTCCATCGATAAGTCTGGCACTTTTGCTCCCCGTGCTCCTTTCACCTAGCCTCTAGACCCAAAGTGGAAGGTGAAGCAACGTCAACCCGCCTCTGCATTCACTGTGTTACCTTGCATTTGCTTGTAACCATGGTATTGGAGATGCTCAGCGTCGTATTTGATAAGTATCGAGACTGAGTTGGGGGCCGAACGTGAGGTTATTCACGATGGCTTTTTAGTGGCGGGTTTGATTCTAGGCTGATGGGATTTATGTTGCCAAGGAATCCTTCGGCGGGAGGAGAATGCGGACTAAACGAAAACTACAGAAGTTCTTCTGCTTACCAAGACTTTTATTTGAATCAATTGAGAAGGTAGTATTTCCATCTGACAGTTATCAGGTCTGGATGACAGTACGGGGGCGATTTGATCATCAGCGGCAAATAAGTTCGGGACATCAGATCAAGTTAATTACTTCCAGGCCAAGTAGCAAATCACCAGTTTATTCAGATAGGATCACACTGGAGGGACGATCGGTAATGAACATGATAGTCCTTGACATTCTATAGATAAACCATCTTTCGGAGGTATGAATTAATGTGGAATGATGCTTAAATGATACCCCTAAAAACAAGCTTGATACGCATCTCTATCTACGCGCACGATCCCCATCGCAATACAACCTGCCATGCCAAATACGGAAAAGGGTCGATTCGGAAACGCACAACCGTTCCCGCTGACTGACAGGGTTGACAGTGACGATTGGCTGATTGGCGAGATAGAACGGGCCCGCGGGCGAATACTGATGACCCTGCAGATTGAGAGACAGGGCTTATATCTGTGATACCTTGTAGTCGGCCGCTGCTATACCGAGTAATGCCAATATCTTTGAATCAGATGATCTTTATGTCGTGTCGATGGGAATTTATTCTGGTACAAAATTGGAAGGTAATACTGTCAATGAGATGCATGTTTCTTGAGCATTGGAAATGAACACTGCAACTTGGATATCTTGCGATACAACGGTGGGGGCTCTTGCGATCTACCAGATTACGGATAAATTATATTCTAGTTATTCTATACTACTGTTGTCTATGTATCCTAAAACTCAGTATTCTCATCACAGCTGGCCACTAGTCGTGAAAGCATCTCCACTGCTCGTATCAATCTCGACGTAGAAGTTATCTGGCATTGCTATGCCAAAAGAGTATTGCGAGTAAGAGTCGTCGCTAGCTTGAACACCAACAGTCGGGCCGTCACGGGCATCAGTGTGGTAGTACATGAATCTCACTAACCCCGGATGATCTTTATACAGACTAACAGTGAAGTGAATCGTGTCCGTAGAAATCTCATCAAATCGAACCGGAACCGTGGTGTACTCAACAGTAAAGGTCTGGCCCCTAGACGTCTGGTGAACCTCATATGAGATGCCTGAGTTGCAGACAGAGGACATGATATACACATACTCGATCCAGTATGGGAAGATAGCCACTGATGGGTAATATGTAGTAAAGGGCAGCTCGTAGTTCCCCTCATAGAAGTTCTCTGGAGCTTCAAGGGTTAACATTCCGATTGTACTAACATAGATTGTGTTGGAGAGGTGGCCATATATGCCGACTGGGAAAGGGAGGTGAACGGTATCGTATTCATCCATGTGGTAATCTCCCGAGGTGAATAGAGGTGTAGGGTTTGCGAGGACGGTACTTGGAGGAGGACAGCCAGTGGTGGTGGTTCCCGCTGCGGTAGTTGTCTCGACAGTCGTAGTAGTGATATCATCAGTCGCTGTACTGCTCTGTTCAGCCGTTGTTGTGCTTACTTCAGCTACTGTGCTACTTTCTGCAGAACTCGTAGTGCTGCCCTCCGCAGCGGCAGTTGTAGTAGTTATTCCATCGGTTGTTGCGCTGCTCTCCTTTGATGAAGTAACAATGGCGGTAGTGCTATCACAAGAAGTTGTTTTGCCCAGTCCAGATGTTTCAGTGCTGGCTTTTGCGGAAGTTGCTACAGTGGTAGTGCTGTCCTTGGATGATGTAGTTCTCCCTCGAGATGACGTCGTGACGGTGGTAGTGATGTCTCCAGATGTTGCAGCACTGTCTTCCGATGTTGTGGTAGCAGAAGGACTATCCTTGGTGGTTGTACTGCAGTCTTCGGATGAAGTAGCGATAGGAAGGGTAGTCTCACCAGATCTTGTTGTTGAACTGACATCAGTCGTTGTAGTGCTATCTTCCGATGAAGTTGTGATAGGTGTAGCTCCGCTCTCAGATGCAGTCATGATAGTAGTCGTAGTGTCTTGGTTGCTGCTCGTGTTGCCTCTAGATATTGTTGTAACAATACCTTCGGACGAAGTTGTAATAGCAGAGACACTTTCAACGGTTGTCGTAGTGTCGCTAATGGACATTGAGGTAGTATCATCTGTTGCTTGGGTTGTTGTACTACCCTCTGATAAAGATGTGATGTTATCAGTTGTTGTCGTGCTCTCCGAAGAGACAGACGTAGCTGCATCCTTGGTAACGGTCGTTGTTGTAACATCCTTGGATGTTTGTGCTGTGCTTTCCTCGACAGTAACTGTTGTACCATCTGTAGTTGTTGGTGATGTTCCAGTTGAAGTACTGGTTGCATCAACTGCACTAGTAGTGGTTTTGGTTCCGGTTGTTGTCTTTGCGATAATTTCAGTGATATCGACAGCAGTGGAAGTTCCAGTGATTGTCTGGCGCTTAGTTGTCTCGTTGGTGGTAGCGCTTTCAGTAGTTGAGGAGACAGCGATAGTTGTAGGGTCATCAACCATAGAAGTACTGCCTTCGGCTACAGTCGTAGACTCAGTAGCGAAGGTACTTGTCCTAATCGCATTTGAAGAAATTTCAATCGCTGTAGTTGTCTTCGTGCTGGAAGTGGCTGTATCAACGGTAATCGCAGTGGTTGTACCAGTGCCTGCGACATTTGTTTCAATGGTAGTAGCCGCCTCGCTCTCGGTCGACGTTGTCTCGAAGACAATGGTCTCAAAGCCTGTAGAGGACGGTGCAAAGATAGATGTTATAGACTCTGAGGCAGTAGTCAAGACAGTTGAGCCTAATCGCAGTTAGTAAGAATTTCACCTGACAATGAAGTTATTCCCAGTGGCTTGGCACTAGCTCAGCCTACCGCCACATTGGCTTGAACTTACTGGCACGAGAGGTAACCGGTTTACACGGGCTTGCGACAACCGAATGCGCCACCAACAAACCCAAAGCCACTGACGAAATTCCTTTGAAATGCATGGTATTTAACGAGAGACTTGTAACGAGCGACGGTTATAACGACTGAAGAGAAGCACAAAGCAGCAGCCTAAAAGCAGATGAAAAAGAAAAGGAAAACAAAAAAACAGGACGAGAAGGATCTTCACAGTGGTACGGTCCATAACAACGCTCGTAATTCTCAGCTCATGATTCTTTTCTTTAATGAGAATCGATAGTCTGTTCAATAATTTAGAACTAGCGGGTTTAAACTGTCAGAAGCGAGCAAGCAATCTTAAAGGTTAAGCGAGAGACAAGCTTAAATTTTGACAACATCGAAGTTAGTACATCGTTACCTGCACTTAAGAGTATAATATGCCTATGCTGAATTAATTAGCTAATTTTAATATCGAACAGCAACAATCATCCCGAATTGTAAGCGAGCGTCAAGCATCATTTGATGCTACGAGACAACCATTCGTATAGACAGTGGATCTTGCTGAGCCCCTGGCTAAAACGTGCTGGGATCAGGCCGTTGGCCTTGTGGCTACAGGGATTGTTAGGCCAATCCTTTAAGGGTCCGATGCCTTTGAAAATCCCGACGATACCGGAGGGTACCTCGGACTAGGAAGAACAGTAACGCGGCCAAGAATTTGGTCCCTCTGTATTTTAAATGTTTGAAGCTATTTTTAGCTGACCCAAAGTTTTATGTGACAGAGGTTGAGCCCCTAGCTTTACTCCTGAGAGTGAATAGGTGTAAAGAGGTGCCTGAGGCATAAATTCGAGCACCTTACTTTTCGAACCTCCATTCCCCTGAGGCTGTGATGTCGTTACAATCGCGATGATTAGACACTTTGAGTTTCGGATATTGTCTTGAACTTTATAAGAATAGTTTCGCGCTTCAATATCAAGTTACTGTCAGGCAACATGCATGACGGACTCGTTTTCAATGCTCATAACGTCGGTTTTTGAGTAGCTATTTCTCAGCAGAGAAAGCCGTCGACATACAAACCATCCAGATTCTTTGGACCACTATCTTAGCTACTTGGTTTCCAACCCTCGGCGAAAAGGCGCATAAAATTGCCTACAGAGCCCTCGGTTCGCCTGATAACAAAGAACCCGACGCCATCCTTGAAAAAGTTCAGTATGTCTGGGCTAATCCCTCGGGCGAATTCCAAGAGCAAGAAATCTTCGTTGCTCAATGCAAGAGCTGGGAACACGATACCGATGAGGGATGGAAGTTGGCTGCCGACCAACTGAAGGATTATCTGCGGACCAATAACCCCGATGGAACATGGACGATGTTTGGGGCGGTCGCTATCGGAACAAAGGTCCAAGTCTACGAGTGGAGAGACGAAAAAACGACATCATCTTTGAAGCCAATATACGGGCAATTGGACCTTGGCAAGGCTGGCGACCGGAGCTTATTTGAGAAAGCTATGGAGACTGCCAGATCTAGGGGCTGGGACTACGCACAAATGCATAAACAATTCACTGTGTGTTGATGATGGACTGGTATAGTTCATAGGGTACATCTGGAGAAGTAGAAAGAATAATTAGATTTTTCAATGCGTGAGCTTTCTCTCCTTCTCCCTAATTAAGTGAAGCCTCATTAATATCGAATCAAGCCTTTAGCTTGTATGATTGTGAAATGTAGGTCATTGGCTTGCTTTCGGGATTCCCAGGCCAGCCAAATACTCCCTCTAGAAATAGTTTTCACACCGCGTCTATGTCATTGTTATTGACCCTCAGCTCTTTAGATAGTGATAGCACCAGCCGTATTAAGGACCTGTTAGAAGTTTTTAGAAATATGGAAATAAGATATCGTGATGTAATAGTATAAAAGAGCAGTGACGTTTGCCGTATGCCTTACCCTAGATGCTGTTATCTGTGAGCATGTCCTCCTTGTTCGGATAGCACTGGCGACAATGGTCTTTATACTGTAGAGATTCTCGAGATGAACTTTTAGAATGCAAAGAAAATGAAAGTCGTAGCTGATTCGTGACATCTACGTGGCGGTCCCAGTTGGAGCCAGCAATGGATTGTTTTCTGTTTTGGTCTTGTGCACCACTTCACAGAAAAGCTCTGACACCTCGCTAATAACCTATGATCTCAGTCTGTCTGATTTCGAGGTAGTCAGGAAGATAGTCGGATATGCGGAAGCGTTGCCTCACTTTTCCAGCTCGGCTAGCCCAAGAAGCTTTGACGCAGTGCAAACCTGAAATCTCGAAGCGGCGGGCTCAACTCAGCGCCTGGCGTGGAGCGAGGTTACACCGGATAGGGAACGTTTTTCTTGTATTGAACCAAACAACTGCAGTGCAGCTGATTGTTCGCAAAGCCAACGGTCGTGTATGGTTAGCTTAGCATCAGCCGCACGCCAGTATCCTGCACCACCCTCCTCCAATGACTCGTCCCCTTCCCTCCTCCTGGCCCCCTCTTCCAGACCTCTCTCAAAACATCAATCCCACTCCTCACACTTGCTAACCTATATTCCTCGGCCTTCCTATACCACCCCCTGAACCTATCCTGCAGACCCTTCTCGAAGGCCTCACTCCCCGCTATAAACGCTGGCCAGTATAAAGGGCCAGAGAAGATGTTCTTCTCGGACTTGATGGCCTCAATGGCTTCTATGGAGGATAGAACGAGGAGGATGTGGGTACGGAGGTAGTTGTGGTGCAGGTGGCGGATGTGTTGCGCAAAGTAGATTATGAGGGCGGAGTGGAAGGCGAGGGTGGTTTTTTGGATAATGAGTGCGCTGGGAGTTGTGTCTGAGTCGGAGGTAGAGGACGAGGCGGGTTCCCAGTCGATGATGTCAGATTCGAGCTGGTCGCATTGGTCGGAGAAGTCAGTTGATGGGCTGTTCGGCTGTTGTTGGCGGGACGTGGTGACTTGGTCTATGAGCTCGGTTGTTCGCGCAAGGAGGATGAGAAGGGCCTGAGGAACACCGTAGACGCATTCATACTCGCCTACTTGCTGGGCCTTTGGGGCAGTGACGTGGTTCAGTACTGACTTGGACTTCCCCGTTCCTACGCCTTCATCTTCGACTTTGTCCAATAGACTGACGGATAGGGCGGTGCCAAAGTCGGCCTCGGGAGAAGGTGGAGATCCATCGTTGTGGTCGCAAGAGTTCCTGCAGGCTGTACTATCGTAGATGACGCGGAGGTAGAAGTATATGCGGTGGAGGGAGCGAGCTTTGGAGGAATACGTGGACTTGGTGGCTTTGACGTGGTTCATGAAGCGGAAGGCGCCGTCTAGATGGATGCCACAGGTGCTCGTGTCTCCAGACATGACCTGTGCCCCCCTTGAAATTAGTATATGTGAGAACATCTTCCAGTTCATCCAGCGCGTAAAGGCAACTCACATTGATGGTGATTTGTGACAGCATCGTAGCCAACAGCTCCTTATACTTGGGCCTCGACTGTGGCGTCGACCCCTCCATCGTTTCCTTCAACAACTTGATCGCCCTGCCCCTAAACGTCACCGCATCCTCCTCCCACCTATCCCCTTCCTTCTCACACCCTCTCTGGTGGTTGTCATTCGCCAGGTAGAATGCGCTGATGCTCAGCAGCGCGTTCCGCAACGCCTCTCTGACCTTTGTCGTGGAGCCGTACAGACTCAGCTGGCCGGCGGACTGTAGGACACGAGGGAGGTGGATGGTCTTCCAGGGTGATTTCTCGTAGGGGATGACGCAGAAGAGGTGGACGACGCGGTGGACGTAGTGGTTGAG
>JABSTL010000259.1:0-31222 GCA_013759095.1 Fusarium sp. NRRL 29148
AACTCCACCAACTGAAGCCGCTGTTGCAATGACAGCCGTTCTGTTCCTATCGAACCAGCTTCCTGCTGATCCTCCTCCTCCCCCTCCTCCTCCTCCTCCTCTACTACTGGAGTCTTCATCGTCGTCGCAGTTCTGTACATCAACAGGGCATTGACTTGAGTTTCCGTCGCATGTCTCTTCGGGATCACATGAGGCTGTGCTTTCGCGGCAGACTAAACCGCTTGAAGCGACTCGACATTCGTCAGTGCAGCAGCCATCGGTGAGTGGATCGCACTCTGCGCCGCTACGGAGTTGACAGGTCGAAGGGTTGCAGCAAGAATCTGCGGGGCATCGATCTTCACCACCGCAGTCGCATGACTCGCCTGGCTCGACAATACCGTTGCCGCATTGACTGTCGTTGATATCGGGCACCTCGTCCTCACTGACAAGACAACTCGTGTCAACGTGCTCCTCGCCAATGCCTGTGCAGATGGTACCTATAGTACATGGCGAGAACTCCTCCAGACCAGGAGAACTTTGAGGGTTCATGATGTACTGGTTCCGAGCATCGCAGGTAGTCTCACTTCGGGGACAGCAATCATCGGAAGGTGAGTATCCTGATGTCCCGCAATCGCCAGATGTACAGTCATGAGAGGCTCCAAGGTTATGCGCCAGCTCATGCGCAAATACCTGCCATTCCGAAGCAGTGCGCACAACGACGTTTGCAGAGGCTGTACCTCCACGACCCCATGATGATCCTCGTGATCGATTACACAAACTTCCGATCCAGGCGATACCAACAGTTGAACCGCTTCGACAGGCACTGAAAAGAGACCAGACAGCGTTATCGTCGCGTAGTCTGGCCCTCCACTGGGTGAACAAGTTCAAGCGGTCGTTTATGTCGACGTTTGCTGTGCAGGGAAGGTTCCAAGGCATTGATCGTGGTGCGTCAGAAGGACAAGATGGGTCGCTTATGGTCAGATTCTGAATGGCCAGGGCAATGTTAAAAGTGTCTTCGTAGACTTGCGACGCGATATTCACTTGCGAGATGATGTTGTCTCGAGCATCTTGCATGTTGTCAAATTCTGCCGTGTATGAGCAGTCGGCGGCGATGCCTATCAAAGCGACTCTTCGTGAGTTTGGGCATCCCTCTGTAGACCCGATCACATCTCTGGGGTCGAACCAATCATTGACGTCTTGACGGGCCAGCAGAGGATGGTGGGTATTCTGGTCATCGGAAGTCTGGCGGCGTCGATCATTGTATCTGTGAGCTTGACAGGTCGGCTCATCTGAGGATGACCTCTGTGAAAGAGCTCCGTCTCTCTCATCCCCGGTTTGCTTCCAAACTACCATTCGCTCAGATCTCTTTCTGAGTTGCCCGTCCTGGATTTGTCGCGCCTGGCGGTAATTCGAATCCAGTGAGATATGATGATAGGTACCATCATTTGTGAAAATGCCTTCGATGACGTGTCGGCCTTGGCGATATCGCACCATTACTCGTGCCCATCCTACTCTTCTTTGTGTCTGCCTCTCGATATCATTTACAAAGGCTATGCCTTTGTATAGCAACGGACGTTGACTCTGAACATCGGTGATGACACCATGATTGTCTGTGGAATTAATGTGCTGAACGGTAGTGAGACGCGATACAACATTTTTGGAAGGTTGCAGGTTCAGAGTTACACGCTGACGTTCATAGGGGACTTCAAATTCGACCTGGAATGAAGATGCTGAATCGAGAGTATGTGGACTTTGAGAAAAGTCCAATTTCTCAATTGTTGATGATCGGTCAATGGTATCTCTAGCGAGAGACAATGCTAAATGCACATGTCAGTATTCCATCAACACGAGACGAGCTACAACATACCTTGCACAGAATACAAAAAACAGACCTGAGAAAAGATCAAGAAAAGGGTCAAGAGACTCATAGCTATCAGCTGTCCACGAATGTTCACCGTCACAGACCCTTAAAACAGGCATGCCAGAGTGGAATTTTGGAGAACCATATATGAAGATCTGACTTCGGATTTAGCAGTTTCAGAACGGGATGGCCCCCATCTATGACACGGGGACTGTACGCGTTCTCTTGGCCAGTTAGCGAAGCCAAGACCTAGGTGCGTCTGGGCGGGTTCGGCTTCTTCCAGGGCAGCTGAGCCACTCTGGCCTCGTAATTGAGGTAGTGTGATTTTTTCTTTTCTTTGTTACACAGATTTCGGAGTGCGGGTTGTGCGAGGGTTCTTTTTTCACGGGTATCTCCATGGATATAGGTTTATGTGGTATTGATTTGAGTGGGACTGTCTCGGCCTTGTATTGCTCTGTAATACTGAAACCGTATCTACTAACTGATCACTGTTCTGTTACTCTCTGGCATTCATGATGTTTGAGTTTATTGTTATTGACGATACCCGGATAGTCTCAGTTACATCCTCATATTAAGCTTAAATGTTTGTGTGCGGGAAGCCCGGGCTCCGGACCCCGCCATGGGGAGGATGACATCGGAGATGCTGACAAGGCGACGCCTCCTAAATCCGAAAGGCGAGAACCTTATCCACTCGCGGAGTTTCAATGACGCCTGAGCTGACGTATGCCATCTTGGCACTGAAATTGTCAGCATCACAAATTAAGGCCGCGTGGGCATCTCAGAAGCCACTTTCTCTCTGGAATTAAGTCTCAGAAGAATTTAAGCTTAATCTCGGATTATTTCTTGTTTCATTGGTGATTCAAATGGTCATGTCGAGACGAGGCTGAGGGGCAGACCAAGCCACCAGGTCAAATAAACGTGTCTATTCAACGACAATGCAGCATAAAAGTAGGGATAAAGAATTAAAAGAAACAGCGGTGAAACCGGCAGAGAGGCAGCCAAGTAGCCCCGTAACGTTTATCCTACGGCAGTAGCATCATATGCAAGCTGCTGATGCGCTAAATTCTGGAAGCTCAAGAAACGTTATAGTGTAGGTTTAGAAACGGCAGCGCCCGGATGCGGGAGGGTCTCTGCATCGAAGAATGCACCGAAGGAATTCACAAAACTCTATGACGCCGATGAAGTGAAGTGCCTATGATCCGCGGCTAGGTATTCATGTACAAAATGAATCCTTTGATTGCAGTGTGCAATGCGTGACTGGACAATCGTCAAATAAGATATGGTCTACGGTGCTTGGCATGAATTCGTCGTCATTTTTTGGTTGGAAGTGTCTCGGCGGTCTGAGCGGCCAAGGGCACTTTGTGTCATCAGTTTTCTTTTTGTAAGCAGGATATGGTAAGGGTCTCGGATACTTGGATGTAGCAACGCATCATCAGCTGTGAAATTTATGAATCCTTTTCACTCAGCACCAATCAATCTTGTAGTCGGACATGGCATCGTCAGACTGATCTCGGCCGACACCATGAGAAAATAAACTCTAAATCCTCTTATCAGATAAGATAGACATTCAGTCAAATAACCTACCCTACATGTTCATTGAACTCAACTAAATGCCTGATAATCCAACATCATTTACGTCGACCACTAACTCACTAACGGAACAATATACTTTACAGTGCATCTAGCTCCAGAATACGTCCTGAGTTTATTCGAAACGTTCCTATGGATAAATATTGAGTGGGATATGATTGTCTCCAGCTCAAGGTGAAATAAGAACATGCGACAGAGGGCTGCTGATCTTGGCCGCCTTATCAAACGCCTCCGCGAACTTCTCCATGGAAAATTTACCAACAGTCTGTACTGCATCAAGTTTCACATAACCTGCCTCCACCAGCTTGATCATATTGCGCATATCATCCTTCGTATACATCCACTTCCCCTTGACCGTAATATCATTGATCACGATGAACATAGTCGGTAGTTTCAGTTCTTGATGTGCGCCCATCAAGCTCACCCGCCCACCACGACGAAGCGACACGATACAACTCTTGAAGTGAGTGCTATTGATAGCTTTGCCAGGAGAGATGTCAAAGAAAGCATCCGCCGGACCATCCTTGGTCAGCTCTCTAACATCGTACTCGACGTTTCCGGTGTTAAGAACTGTTCTGATTCGCTCAGGGTCCAAAGCCTTCACCTTATCCAGAGTTTCCTGGCTGCGACCGACGGCGATAACCTGAGCCCCCATGGCCAGAGCAGCGAGAACAGCAGCGCTTCCGAAAGTTCCACCAGCAGGGCTAATGATGACCTTCTCGCCAGATCTGACAGCTATATCTTGAAGCCCCCCAAATGGAACTGAGATGGTCCACAGATAGGCCAAATCTTCCATTGAGTATCCGAGACCCCCTCCAGTTCGGTCGCCCGTGAGCTGATTCTCGTCTAGCGGGAAGCAATTCTCCAGAGGAACCTTTGCGTACTCTGCATAGGTACCGTCTCGCCATTCACCCTCCATGAGCTTATTACTCGCAGAGCCAAACCCTCCGGACAGACCATGGAGGATAAGGGCGTTGGGGTTGTCTCGCCCTTGGATAAAGCTGTCGAAAAAGACCAACTGTCCAGGGTTAAGAGAAGTTGCATCTGGGCCGACAGCGGCAACGCGACCGATGGCACTAGAACCTATGACGAAAGGCTCAGGATAGGGGTAAGGCTTATGACCACTGTAAACTCGGTCTGCATACGTTAAGACGCCAGCTGACAAGACGCGGATCACGGCACTTCCGGGACATGCCTGAGGAGTATCCTGGGTGACTACGGAGATGTCATAGGGATCTCTGGTGGAATGAAGAATAAGTGCTCGATGGGTCTTGGGAAGTGCTGCGCTTGAAGTTGCCATGATGACCTGAGTCGATTGTTCTCAACTTGTTTGGGATAAGGTGCTTTAGGTTCTGTGGTTAGAAGAATGGCTTGTTTTACTTGTTCGTGCGTGGCATACCCTTATATACATTTTTTTTCTGTTCCTTGAATATAGTAGTCCATATAGTCAACGCCGGTTAAGTAGCTACTCTCAGGCCATCTCAGGCACTGGAAACAACGGCCAGACCAGAAACAATTAGCTGCAATCTACCAATTAGAGAGGGCGAAGCCGGGCCCGGGTTTAAAATCAGTCTATGACCTGATTTATTCATACACGATCCTCCCCGGGGTACCCGGACTTAACACGATTTTAAGCCCGGCGCCGTATGTCGCATAAGTTCTGTTCGCCCTGTCACTCGGAGGGCCGCTTCAGTTCTCTCTTCAAGTTCCCGACCAATGGTTTTTAAAGTAAAAATGGCTTCCAAAACTTCCTCAATTAACGCCGGGTCCGGACAGTACCAAATTCGCTCGTGCAACAGCTGCAAAACAAAGAAGACGCGATGCAACAAGAACACACCATGTTCGTCATGCGCTTCCTCGGGAAGAGCATGCATTTACCCACCGATTGGACAGCGCGTGAGACGAACGAAGAAAACAATTCTGGCTGAGATGGCTGGTCGCATTGCGAGCTTGGAGCGCAGCCTTGCCGTAGCGACTACGCAGGGGAATCTGTCCTGGGACATCGAACCCAGCACAGTTCTGGCTAAGCAAAACTGGCACAAAGACTTACTATTACATCAAGGTTCGGCTGGCCAGTACCTTAATGGAATACTGGTGACCCGAGTCGTTAGTGAAGTGAGTTCTGCTAGTACTGTACAATGATTGTGATGCTGATAGGAATCAGGACGAAAGCATTGCAACTGCTCTTGCAACATCGCGGCACGAGCAAAGAGAGCTTCAAAGCCCTCTCTTTGATACAATGGGAATCATGTCATCTCCCTGTTATACCCAGCACCCTTCTGCATTTCACCCTAGCAAAGCTACTGCCATCGAGCTTTGGAATATCTACCTGAACAACGTTGAGATTATCCTCGGACTGAAGTTGACGCACATCCCTACCGATGAAGTCAGAGTTTACTCAGCTATAGATGACCCTAATGGTGCAAAGTTCGATGACCTTGCATTTTGCTATAGCATCTACTTTGCAGCGGCTGTGTCACTCGGAGAGTCGACATCATTGTTTCTTGATAAGATCACTGAGCTTCAGCGTTTCAAAATAGGCATCGAACAGGCCTTTTCTCATGGTGACTTCTTTAATCGGCCTACATTGACTGGTCTCCGAGCTCTGGCTATATACCTTGTGAGCTTTTTCCATCACCATCCTCAGGTGTCATGCCTAATCATCTGGAACCAAGTCAGCAATCCGCGTCCATAATCGAGGGAAGTCTGTGTGGATTCTGAACGGTCTCGTTATCCGAGTAGCTCAATCTGTTGGACTTCATAAGGATGGTAATAAGCTTGACTTGTCACCTTTCGAGTCGGAACTCCGCCGAAGACTTTGGTGGCATATCATCACCAGAGATAACCGCTCCGGCGAAGACTTCGGTTTGGAAGATCCTAACGATCTGCTATCAACGTCAGACGTGAAGCTACCCTTGAATATCAACGATACTGACATCTTCCCCGAAATGAAGAAGTATCCAGTCGAACGGATCGAGTGGACCGGCATGACTTTCTCGTTGATCAATATCGACTTAGCTAAGGCTATGGAGAGTCTCAAAGCTGGTAACCCCTCAGCAACGCTCAGAAAAGAAGTCAGGGACAAAATAATTCAAGAAGTGCATACTAGAGTCAAGAAAAGACTAGAGATGTGCAACCCGATAACGCCGCACCAACGACTGACGGTCCACTGCGCAAACTATCTTCTACGGAAGCTCGACTTAGTCACAAGCCAACAATGGCTCTTATCACGGAACAGGGGGGTCGATGACTCGGTACTAAAGGAAGAAACACTCGTCGCTGCATTGGATATCCTGGAAGCGAGGACAGCTGGCGATGATCCCTTTCTAGCGCAGTTCTCCTGGGCTAAAAAGGTTCATCCGCAGTACCATGTGACATTGTATGTTCTGTGGTATCTGTGCACTAAGCCGGAAGGTCCGCACGTCGAGCGTGCATGGCGTGCTTTAGATAGCATATTTGAGCAGGAGATGAATTTTGACTTCATCGGCTGTACTGGAGCTAAGCCAGCTGTTCTGAAAGCGTTGAGGGCAAAGGCCGAAACAGTGCGGAAGAATCTGGACGCGCCAAATGCAAGGATTGGTTGTAACACAGAGCCTGCTATATCGCCGGAGCTAGAACAAATGGAGGACCCATTAAAATTCATTGAAGCCTTCAACTTCGATGATGAAGTTTTTGAAGATGGAATTCCATGGTCGTCGTGGACTTCGCTCCTTCAGGGGCTTCAGGCTGATCAGCCGATATTTCAATAAGCCGACAATAATTTCTCTTCTGACCTACGAACCGCAGTGCTGCAGCGACCTTAGAAGGAGGGAAGTTTGACACTTTGAAAGAATGGATTAAAATCAAGAGTCTCCTAAGTTTAGTTCAAATTATCTAAATCTTTCTATTACTTCAGATCAAGGTCGTAAGTTTTCTTCTTTCCCAAATAGAATAATGATTATATGAACAAGACAGCGCCAGAAACAGCATCACAGTGTGAGGGACAGCAGTTAGGTCGTTCCAGACTGTGGCCCTGACGGCGTTGCAGAGCCACTTCCTTAAATCCGAAATCCGTAAATCCGAACCCTTAGCTTATAAGGCGATGAATATTGAGTGCACCAGAATCGTAACAGATCTTCCTGTATACATGTCTATATATCAGAAAAGATGTCAACTATCCTAGTAACTGGTGCAAACCGTGGGATCGGTTTTGCCATTGTGCAAGCCATCGCTACCCGCCTCCCTTCATCCACCATCGTGCTCGGGTGTCGCAGAAAGGGAGCAGCACTAGAAGCAATGGAATCACTACTTGATGGTGGAATAAAGAGTAAACTTGGCTATGTTGAGTTGGACATTGAGAACGACGCCTCTGTTGAAGCAGCAGTGGCATCTGTGGAGCAAGAATATGGCAAGCTGGACGGTATGTGTTCTGGGCATAGTGAACCGCAGAGCTGATAACGACAGTTCTGATCAACAACGCTGGCAAGGTTGAGCGAAGATCATCAGATAATCTGGCAGATATCAGGGCAGCATCCAACTCTTGCTACAACAACCTCATCACCAGCAATGCTGTTGTCACGCATGCCTTTGGGAAATTGCTAAGAAAGAGCTCTGAGCCAAGAGTCATCATGATCTCGAGCGCTCGCGGCAGTATGGCCAGAACAAACAACAAAGAGGTTCGTTACCCAAGAGGCATCATGTTCAAACGCTCATCTTTGCTAGCTCCCTCCTGTTGCCAACATCGACTACTGCGTCTCTAAAGTTGGTCTTAATATGCTCATGTTGCACTTGCAAGCCGCCGAGAACCACAGTGGGAGTGAACCCAAGATAAAGTTCTGGGCTGTGAGTCCCGGACACTGCAAGACAGCTTTCAACGGCTACAGAGGCATAAAAGATCCCTTGGAAGGGGCCGAGGCCGTGGTGAGGCTGCTTGAGTCGGCCAAGGGGAGCATTGAACCTGGGACATTTTGGGAGTATGAGAATGGAAGCTTTCAGCAAGTTCCTTGGTAATCTGGCTTTGATTTTGATTGAAGAATATCAGTATTTAAGTCTAGCTACCTCTTTCCACGTCATCAAGAAGGCTCCAAACTGTTAAGGAAACCAATGAGCCAATCACCTCCAAACTTCACGTCAATCTCATGAGCACGTCGAGTCTTCATCGCTTGAACTGCTTCAACGCAAATGTTCTCCAGTACTTCCGACTTCCGCGAGGGCAACTCCTTAGCAACTTCTCCAAACCATGCGAGAGCTCTCTCGATAAGGTTGCTATCCCGCTCAAAGTCCGCGTGCTGGAGGTCATGTAGGTTGTTGGCGGTCAGAAGTACCATTGCAGAAATGTAGGTACAAGTTGAGACCCTATTCATATTAGTACTGGTTAGGTGTCATCGTGTGGGTGGGAAGCCTTACCATTTTAACCAGCAATATCTAGGCACAACATACTCGAATAGGATCATGAAGTCTCGTGCCTGTCCTACCAATGAGTTCCAATCGCTTGGTAGCTGTAATGTGCCCACTCCTCTGCCGTGATCACGTAAAACGCCTACCCATTGCTCATCCCAAGCATGTGCCCTTGTTATCAGCATCAAGGATAAAAGACAATTTGTATGAAGAACGCAGAAGAAAGCACCGACTGAAGGGTTATTACTCGTGTTTGTAACGACGTCAGCAGCGCCGAAGTCTGATGGAACTGAAGCTTTCCAGTTGTTCAATGCGATTACGATATTCTCTCTTTTTAACCTTCGTTCTTCCGGCGTCCGTTTCCAAGCGCGAGTTGAGTAGAGGTGGTCGTAGATGTCACCCTGGATCCTGGCAAACTGGACCCGGGCGAGGAAATAGTCCATAGTTGTACTACTGTCGATACTCGTAACTACACCAGGACTAGAACCACTGTCACGCACAGTGCTGAATGGCATAGGGAAGTCAAGGTCGATGTCATCGTCGTTTTGGATAGACGGCTGTTGGGCGCGGAGGCTGAGATCCTTATCAACGATGTATGCAAGCCAGAAGACGCGGGCATGCTGCTGTCTCTCAACGGGATCAAGATGCGCAGAGTATACACGGTTATGTAGACCAATCTTGTGTATGAGACGCATCGCTGTCGATATAATGACCAAGGCCGGCGTAGAGTCGTGTCCAGTTTGTAGCAGCATAGCCATCCCAATTAGCGTCTGAATATTAATGAGTTGAGTCTGGCTCAGCGTTACAGCCCACAGAACTGATTGCGCATTGCTCAGATAGTTTTCTGTAGTTCCATGCGGAGTGTTGAGGCTATTGCTTTCGGGCATCTGTTGCAGTGCCATGGCTAGCACGACATTAATCGCAGCCCAAACAACTGGGTCGCGCTGCTTCGGCTCGAGAGCGTATGTCTCTCCAACAAGTCGTAGAAGGGTGTCGGAATGGAACAGAGGTAACAAGGAGTTGACAGTGTTGAGGTAGACGCCAATCATGTGCATCGTATGCTGTAGGGGCGGGAGTTTTAGAGAGTGGCGTATCTTTCGAACCTGAGCGAGGTCGTCTTGGAAGTCTGCCTGGGGAGGTGGAGTGGGCGAAACGGGTGGGATCTCTGGTGCTTGTTTGTACTGGGACTATAGCCTGGCATTAGCTTCCGTTCATCGCACGATTTTGTAGTGCATTAGTACGGTACCAGTTGCTGTTGTAGCTCTTGCAACTGTGCTTGGAGGCTCCGGATTTCATCCTCCTTCTGAGGCTCATTATCTTGCAGAGCTTTAGGTTTCCACTTTCTACTACGAACAGTGTGTGTACAACTAGTCTTGTAATTGACACAGTTTGAGCATTTGGGCTGCAGTCCATCGCACTTGATCTTTCGTGTATAGCAGAGGTCACACGCCTGATTACGGGTCAGCAAGCCATCTGTAAAGACGGTCGAATATTACTTTTCGTGGTCGGTTGTTTGATTGCATATTGGACTTTTGGTGACGGGCATTAGCTGTGAAAGGTGCGATTAAAGTGATGACAATGCTTCCATGGAGGGAGGTTATAGTGGTTCAGCCGCTTCCGCGGAAGCGGAGTTGGCTGACAAAGCGCATATTGCTCAAGATAAGCTTCCCGCCAACTCCATTGTTTCTGTAACTATGCCTTTTTTGGCTTCCATGGAGGTCTCGCTTCCGATTGTCTCATGCCTAGGTCATGATAAAGTTGATGTGTAATGCCTTTCATTGAGTACGCTGAATGATCCATATGGCGCTCGAGCAAGGGATCCATGGCAAAGTAACAACTCCAACTGGAACAGGCATGGGTATAAAACCCCCGGGCTCACCATCCAATATGTATCTTCACAACTTCTTCAACCAATTCATTAAGAGTATCATTCCTCAATAGTAGCCATGGATAACTTTGTCTCTTTCACTAGAACTTGGCATAACAAGCCATACCCCTCCATTGACCCTACTCGACCGGAGCTTAGTGCAGCCGGCAAATTTGTTGCCATCACTGGTGGTGGCACAGGTATTGGGAGGTCAATTGCTATTGCCTTTGCGCAAGCCGGAGCATCGACCATCGCCATTCTCGGAAGACGCCTCGATAGACTTGAGACAGCTGCAGCCGAGATCGCAGAGGCCAGTGGAGGCAAAACGAAGGTCATTTTCGAGGCGGTCGACATCAGCCAGCGCGGTAAACTAGATGCTTCAGCTGCAAGCCTGGTCAAGAAAGCGGATGGCGCCAAGATTGACATCCTCATCAGCAACGCCGGCGTTTCTCCCGACGTGGGAGCAGTCGTCGGTTTCGATGAAGCGGAGTTTCGTCGGGGCATCGAACTTAATGTCATTGGCGCCTTCAACACCCTCCAGTCCTTCGGACCTTTTTTAACCAGCAATGCTTACGTCTTCAATACATCAACTGGAATGGTGCACCTAAGGCCGATCGCTCAAGGCTGGGCGTATACTGCCGCCAAAGCCGCCGTCTTCAAGATGTTCGAGTACCTGCAGGACGACAAACCCGAGTGGCATGTTGCCCAGATACAGCCTGGAGTCATTCGTACTGAGCTGAATGAGAGGTTTGATATTGTCGGGCAGGATGATCGTAAGTTACGTTGCAATTTTGTGAATTGCTAGCTGATTGATTATACAGCTGCGCTTGCGGCTCAGTTCTATGTTTGGCTTGCGTCACCAGAGGCGGAGTTTCTCAAGGGCAAGTTTGTCTGGGTCAACTGGGATGTCGATGAGCTGAAGGTTCGCGCTGATGAGATACAAAATTCTCTTCTCTTCAAGATGATTCTAAACGGTGTACCCATGTGAGGGTCAGTTTAGTCACGATCCGCTGCCTTGCTGGCGTCCGATCTCTAGTTTCACTATGTCAAAGACAATTTGTGTTCTTCATAAGATTTAGTCGGTCGCAAAATTGAATCAACGTCTATTCTTGACATATTCTAGGGCTGGGTATCAACGTATGTAAGGACTATCTTGAACTTTCCAGATATTAATTAGCGAGCTTCGGCTTTTGCCATGAAGCTTGCACGACCCGTTGACTCGTCGAAGACATTATAACCAATATCAGCAGCATTTGGCGGAGTGTATACTAGTAAATATGAGCTAAAATTCCAATCTAAGGTCGTAGAAGCTTTATAACTTACTGTGCAAAGAGACGGCCACCTGAGTAGGATGAGGGTTATGCACTCGGTGAAGACCAATGTCGTCTGAGATGTATGTGACTTGGTCGGCTTGGTGAGTATTGGCACTCTTGATTGACAGAGGACGCTCTTCACAACCTTTCTCAGGCATGTTGTAGACAGTTTCTGTCAACTCGCCTGCCAGCACTTTGAGGATGCAGTGGGCGTTGGCGTGGTCGTGAATTGGTGATCCCTTTCCTGGATTCCAGACTAAGAGGAGCTTCACGGAAGTTAGTATTGTAGACGAATATTGATCAAGGATACTCACGATATTGGCCTTGTGATTGATGTTGACAATCGCATTGCGTGTGTAGTTCTTCTCTGGGCAGTTGTGATAATAGCGTGCCCAGTCGTTAGGGTTTGATGTGTATTTCTTGGCCAAGGAAATGAGGTAGTCCTCATCGATGTCCTCGCAGCCAATGCCACCCTCCTCACCCAGATGGGCTTTCACGTCCCGGACAAAGTCATCCAAAGAGTAGGCCTCGGGCTCTTGAAAGTCGGTGTAGGGAGTAAAAGGTTGGTGAGATGACTGACACGGTGTAAGTGGCAGAGGGGCAAATCTTGTTGATACTGCAGCCATTGTGACGGATTTCTAATGTTTCGTATAAAATGAGTAGATCGGATAATAATCTTGAGTCTTGAGGTGCAAAAGTGTTCTTGATTATTGTGAATTCTTCAATTACAGTTCGGTTTGGACAATGTTATCAAGGTGCTATCTATAATAGAGCCGCATCTTCAATCGCCGAGCCGTCAATCGAGTGTCCATTGTTTGCAAGTCCCTTCGGGAATTCAAGCGCTGCCTTGATTGGTCCGTACTCAAGAGTCCAGATAACGTAATTGTCCGCCTGGATCTTGTTCGGCGATTGAAGGTTCTGCACTAAAAATAGAAACATTCTAACTGCCGCTCGTTCAACCAAGCCACCTTGAGAAGCAACAAAACAAATACCCTATGTCTTGCTACAGATGCAGTAGTCGAGAGTTTAAACGTCTGTTCAAACTTACTTGTCTATGAGAACAATGCAGAATGATGAATGGGACAGAGAACAATGAACAATGGGATTCTCGGCTTGAGACTGTAGATCATGTGGATATCTTCGGCTTATCGGTTGCTATCGACTGGCCAAGACGTGGCCTGATATCAGCTTATCAGTGCATTGACCACTCACAAACACGAGTCAGATCATCCTGTCTCCACTCAACATTCCTCAACTTCGTGTTTGCTTCTGCCATTGAGATAGCATGATACATATGCACATTCGTTCAATCAATCATTTGCGGTCTTATCTCATCTTCACCGCTGAAGATAGAATCATATGCTTGGGGTAATCTAACGATCCTACATGAGGCTCACGCCGTAGTTGCGCAATCTGTCCTGATCAAACCCTGCATATCTTCCAATCGCCGACTCACCCGAATCCACCTCCTCCTGATATCCCATCCTTACCGACTCACCGCAGATCATCATGACAGTCTCAACAAACGGATCAGTCAAATCAACCGGCATAGCAAGTCTCGCCTGCGTCGTCTGCAGAAAGCAGCATCTCAAGTGCGATGCGGGGAAACCCTCGTGTTCGCGTTGCAAAGAGACGGAGCAAGTATGCTACTACGAACCATCGCGACGTGGTGGACGTCGCAAGAAGCATCGTTCGCCAGCTGGGGAGCCTCAGCAGAGGAATAGACAGCCCGGGATGCAGGTTTCTCAAGGAGACCAGCAATCTTCATATGTGGATTGCGTAACTGTGAATCCCATTAGTTTGCCTATCACTCCAACGTCGTCTTCCCAGGAATTACCGTCATCTGGAATAAGTCAGAATGCAACTACCAGTAATGACTTGGTTGGAAGTGTCACCCGACACACCCGACAATCACCGCGGGACGAAAATGTGCAGACCCAACGACGGATTAGTGACGACCAAACCCCTCAACAACCTCAACCTCAACCGCAGAACGATAATGTCATGTCATATCTAACCCATCTTGACCCTAACATCATCACACAAACCTTTGGCAGCAACAGCTTGGGAAGTCTCAATACTCCAGTACAGCCTTGTTCAGATGGAGACCGCCTTCTTCGACTGTACTACGAGAACTTTCACAATGCCCATCCATTCCTCGTTCCAAGTTCGGTGTTCACGTCGCGGAATTATCCTCCATATTTGCGGCGCATGGTTGAATTTGCGGGGTCTCATTATGCTTCATCCGGGCCTGACGCGCAACTACGCGCTGAAGTTGCGACTGATATGATGTCCGCCATCGAAACCTCTACTTACATGGTCCAGTCGCTTTTGATCTACTCTATTCTCCTGTTCTTCAGTCGCGATCTCGACACTGCGAACAGAACGTTTGGCCAATGTACACAAATGGCCATGGATCTGGGCATGCATCTTGAAGACTTTGCATCATCGAGACAACTCGACAATCCTATCGAGGCCGAGAGTTTGAGGCGAACTTGGTGGGAGATTTACGTCACCGACATCTCCATGGCGATACCCCCCAAGACCATGATTCTTCGATGCAGCAGTACGCCGCCCAAGGTTCTTTTACCATGCGAGGAGGCCTTCTACAATGGTCGACTGGATATTCCTCCATCGCATCACGTCCTTGAGTTCAAGAGACGGGTACTCTCTACTGGCGACGTGGCTTTCTCCTCATTCAGTTATCGCATTGAAGCAGCCACGATTCTGGGACGTGTCTTGTTACTCAATCAGTTGAAGAACACAAGTCATGATCATACACAGTCCATTGAAAATGCGCTTCTGAGCTGGTCAAACCACTTGCCCTCCGGAAAGTTGGAGATCGTTGACTCGTATGGTAACATCGATGAGATGATGTTCCAGGCACACATGATCATCGCCTTGGCCAGCATGCTCTTACACCTCCCGCGCAGCAACCTGTACCCGCTACTAGCAAATATCAAGGATCCCTTCCTGCCCTTTAGCCAGAACCATCCTCTTTCATCATCAACGAGTCTTATCCAAGGTATAAAAGCAACCGACGCTTCAAGAAGGATATCGGATTGCATATCGCTCTGCCCCAATGTCCCAAAGCATACACCATTTGTAATTCCAGCGCTGGCGCTATGCGGCTTCATACAAATTGCAACATCTCAAGGCCATCCCGACGAATGCTTTGAGCACCACTACAACCGCGTCACCCTCGTCCTCGGATGCCTCAAGAGCGCTCGGCGCATGTGGCGCATGGCAGAAGCAGAATACGACCGTCTTCGCTGCTGCGCTTCAGAACTCATCGCCGACGCCATGGATAGGATGAATGCACTGCCTTTGTCGCAGACAATACCCAACTCATCTTCTTCAATGCCTACAGCATCTGACCAGGGAGGTGATCTAACGTTGGTATCGCCGGCGCGTGGGAACGCTGATTCGGGGTTGCCTAGATTTGATCCTCTGTTTCTGGATCCTGTTTGTTATGATTATTCGTTGTTTAGTGCTTTGCCCGACTTTCATAGTTCTTAGATTGTGTTTGCTCGTTTGGAAAAGTGGAAAAAGGATACCCTGCAAGGCGAAATTGACTCTACTCATTTTGGGCGCACCGATGTGCGATCTTTTCTCAATAAAGAATTTCTGAATGAATGTCTCAGAAAACGCCTTCCGATTGACCATCATGCAGCTCCCAAATTTCCAAGGTCGTTTCATTGGTCGTAGGGTGTACCCAATAGTGCTAAGCGCCAGAAGGCATTTTGTCAGGCGTATTCACGGCCTCACTCCAGCCCATTGTATTTTGACTTCCAAACTTTCCTGCAAAGCTCCTCTGACCTACAATTTCTTTCCGTGTCTCTCGATTAATCTAACTGGCGTCACTGCACTGGGTAGTACTTTAATGCTAGTCTCTTTATCCAGGTCTTCTCGAACCTCGTTTCATCTTCGCCAATATGTCCACTCGAGTCCTGTATCAGACCCCGCTCGACACCTCAAAACCCGAGATAAGGCTACTGGAGATAATTGAAGACAAAGATGTCGTCTACTGTAAATTGCACACGGTCACTTTCAGCAAACAACTACGCTTTGCGGCGCTATCCTATGTATGGGGGAGCGCAGCTGATAGGGTCAGCATCAACATTGACGGCGTTGAGGTTCCCGTTTCAAAGAGTCTGGCTCATGCACTAAAGGAAGTTCGAGGCTATTGGAGATACGAATTTCCTGACAGAGACCAATCCAAGTTCAGAATCTGGGTCGACGCTGTTTGTATCAACCAAGCCAACGCTGCAGAACGGACTGAGCAAGTCAAGCTCATGCGCAACATCTACTCATCAGCTGATCTTGTGCTCGGATGGCTAGGTTCTGATGAGAGCGATAAGATTTTGAGAGCCATCACAACCATTATGGTTCTGAGCAAGGCCTTCAGGACAGCAAAGTGGGACGTTGATAAGCTGATGGATCTGGAATGGCTGAGAACCTATGGTCTTACCAAAGAACCCGAATGCGACAAGTTCTGGGCATCGCTTGATGATCTAGCCCTACTTCCATACTGGCGACGCGTATGGATCTTGCAGGAGAACGTTCTAGCCTCAACATTGTTCTACATTGCCCCACGAGTCTGTATCGAGTACAGCTCTCTCATGAACGTGTGCCACATGTTCGAGATCCTTTCGACCACGCTGAATGAGAAACAAGCTACAAAACCAAATTTTGTGCCAAGCCATATTTGGATGAAGTTCTGCCCACCTAAAGGTACCGGTTTTATCCAGCTACGAAACATTCTCCGCTTTGATATTGCCAAGGCGATGTATAAGGGAAGACTTACAGAGAGCCAAGAAGAGCAACAACGGACGGCGGTTCAACTTTCGGTTTTTGGTGGCACGCTTGAAGCTACGGATCCGAAAGATCACATCTATGGTCTTCTGGGTCTCAGCTCATTACCTCTCAGCCCAGACTACACCAAGAGCGTCAGAGATGTGTACGTGGACTACTGTAAGGCCGTACTCGACATTGTCGGGAACAGCGACAAGAGAAAACTGCAATTTCTACGAGATGCAGGCTCTGGTGTTTTCCAGGATCCTCTTGGGTTGCCATCATGGGCTCCGCAGTTTCCTTCACGAGCAACTGATAACCCGACCCTCATATTTGATGGAGAGTTTAAGCTTGCTCTTCTGGCCCCTGATATTCCACAGCCAACTATCTCAGATGCCAAATTACATTTGTCTGGCGTGAAATTACAGACGCTGAAGAAGGTTGGCGGTAACCCGGAGATTCAGAATCTACAAAAGGGAGGTAGTCTTGCCGATTGGATACAAGACTACATCACTCGTATACCATTCTATCCAACCAAGATCCCTTCAATTTGGGCGCTCTTCCTAGTGGTGGCGAGGATGCAGAAACTGATACTAGATACTCCGAGCATGTTGCTATTGCTCAACTTCACGATGCGACTAGACCTCCAAATTCCAGAGAGCGATCGACCACGAGGTGTTACGAAATACTTCCAGACGCCTGAGGCTGACGGTCTCTCTGTAATGATAGTTCAAGATGGAGGAAATAACCCTGAAATGATGGGGTGTATTTCGCCGTTGGTAGGCGGGCCTGAGGAACTGAAAGCGAGGATGTTTGACGTCGACGCTCAACAGGTGTTTATGATGAAGCGAAACTATCATACTCGATTGTTCGAGACGGATACTGGATATTTGGGAATGGGGCCACAGAACTGCAAGGTCGGAGATGTCATCTGCGTTGTGGACGGGTATGAGGATCTTGCCCTGTTGCGAAAGCGTGGAGATGATTATGAATACGTCGGTCCTTGCATGGCTTATGGAATCACGGATATGTATATTAAGAGGAAGGTTGAGGATGGAGGGGTGACCGTTGAGACATTTCATCTAGTGTAGGTTGAGCTTACTCTATAATTGCGTGAAACTGTTTTATCTTTATATACTCCAGAGCGCCAACCTTCACCACAACCCACTACAGCAGGCTCTAGCCTGTTATCTTCCGTAGTATAGTGGTCAGTATGCAAGCTTGTCACGCTTGAGACCCGGGTTCAATTCCCGGCGGGAGAGATCCAGCCACCTGCGATACGCAGGTCATTCTTTTTGCATTTTTCTCCATATATAAAGAAACTTGTGATTTTTAATAGTGTCTTATTGTCGAGATAGAATTGGCTTTTTGGGTCCAGTGGTCCGGCTGTCATCAATGTCCGCCTGCGGGACTGAACTTGAACTTAAATACTTTAGTTATTATACCAGGTCTATTAATCTAAAGCTTAGGATCCTCTTCTGCCTTTGCGACCTCTTTAACGTTGGACAGAATAGACTCCTCCAAGCTTGTCCAACCAGGTCGGCCCAGATCCTTAAGAAGCTGCTCAGCCTTATCTCTTGGTTCGATCTCATTAGGGTCCTCTCCACCTGAGAAGTTCTCAGGGAATGTCCTGTTGGGGAAGTTCTTCCGCAGAATATCCAGGATAGCATCCCAGCTGAAGCGACCAGCAAAGCCAAAGATACGCTGTTCCTTGACATGATCGAAGACAGCAGCTGCAACATGAAGTCGGCCTGTGTCCTCAACATCAATGAAGTATTCTATGCCGATATCAGTATATGATCATTTTCAAGAGATGCTCGAGACTTACGAGGGACGACCAAGTTGTGGAATGGTGTCACTTGGCCCTTGAAGAGTAGCACTGGGAGGCTAGAGCTACTGGGATAGCCTTGAGCGGCAGGATCGATAGAAGGACCCCAGTTGAAGTTGGGAAGAACTATTAACAGTCAGTCAGCGATCGCAATATAAATTTCTGTTGGTTGTCTTACCGGTGTTGACGATCAACTCAGGCTTCTCGCCATGGTGTTCCTTGTGATACTTCCAGATAGCCTGTTCAGCCTGTGCTTTGCTGGCAGCATACACAGCACCACGTCGGTCGGGGGTGTAAGGAGGATCAGCCCAAGCCTTCTTGATCGCACCTTCAGACCAGCTCTCTTCAGTGACCTTGACACCGGGAACGTCGCGCTGAGAGACGACAGCCGCAGAAGATGATGAGGTGAAGACGAATCGTTTGACGCTGGGCTCTGCATAAGCGGCTTTGATTGCCGCGACGGCGAAGTCAATGACGGCAGGAATAACATTATTAGGGTCAGCATCCATGGACATGATTGAGGCAGTATGCGCAATGACAGCGGTTCCTGTAGTCCCTGTTAGTTGCGTATCATATATCGACGTAAAAACCTGGTTCCTACCCTTGGCGGCCTCAGTCAAAGCCTTGTCATCTGTCAAGTCTGCCACCGCAACAAGCTCAAAGTTTCCTTGGCCATATTGTTTATCAAACGCAGCCGTGAGCCACGAATTCTTCTCAACATCTCGAACAGTACCGCGGACCTTGTAGCCATACTCGAGGAATTGTTTGGCGACGTGAGAGCCGAGGAGACCGTTGACTCCAGTCACGAGGACCAGGGAGCCTTTGGGGATAGCGGGGTTATCGAGAGGGGCCATTTTGTCAGATGCTGTCTGAATGATGAGAATAGCTAGAACAGATTCTATCGTGTGGATACTTGGCGCATTTATATACCTCGCTGTCAAAAGATACACCGCATGACCCCCGCACGGCTGTTGATGCAATATGGCCTTAGTGTGACTTGGCTGCCCGCAAGTCCGCTCAGAGTTCCGTATGTTTTGGAGCCTTATCCGCGGGAGTAATGCCTGATTTGTGCTGGTGCTGCGCGCTAAGTTTCAACAAATATTTATAATCTGCCTCGGTCGGCTAGATTGAACATCCGGGACGGGTTTATGACTACATGAACCAAACTATTACTCATCATGTCTTCTGATCTGGGTCGTCATTGCCATTCATAGCTGGAATTCTTTCGATTTCGACCTCGACTTCTGTGTTTTTTTTTTCAGCTCCCTCGGCTTTACCGGGGATGCGCGGGGCCCGCGGCGAGCGAACAGTGGACGTTCATGCTTCGTAGCAGGGATCTCGAGTCGTCGCAAAAAGCAATATCCTTGAGCTGAATACTCAACTGGATACACCATACAGTTTCAACGGGCTGAGGCTGGAGGGCCTCGAGATATCAACAGCATCGCCATAACTTTGGCTTTAGCTGTATTACCAAAACCTTGGAATATCTCCCTGCACTCCAAAAGCGTCTTGACATGTCCAAACCAAGCTCGTCCAATGAAACACTTTGATACTCAATTGACAGCTCAATCTGACAACCTGCACTCAGGCTCTCTTGAGTATAGCATCAAACTCCCCACTCATCATCCCAGCTTCAGGAGATTTCGATATCAGCTGATATCTTTAAGCATATTCATAGTTTGCGACTATACTGAATCTAGGCCAGCCTCATTTCTCCGCATTCAACGTCTTCTCCATTTCGCACTTAGACCTTTCCCCAATCTCAGGATCCCCCCGCAACCCCCTTCAGGTCTTGGCTTTTGATCGTTTTCACGCTTGATTGCGCCGCTTTCATCATACCTCAGGCCACGGCATTTTCCAAGCATGGCGATGCATCGGGTCTTGGAGTTGAGGTAATTTGCAACCACTAAGAAAATCACCAAGACATGGCTTAGGCTTCATTGCGTCATGGCGTTAATCGTTGCCACGGAGAAGCCACTGGATGCTGAAGGAGATGACGATGAATGCTTGGCGCTACATACGACCTGACAACGAAAGTTGACATCGGAGTGAGTGGTTTTGCAAAATCACTTAGGTTACTGGAGAAACCAAATCAAGGTGCAAAACATAGTCACTGGACGTGTGGCGGACGAGGGTCAGCCTTTTGTAGAACCATAGTCTGCTTCTGAAGGGTATCTATGAGTCGATATTCACGCATCGATCAACCTATGAACATATTGACATCACTCTAAATGGCTACTTTGCTGGTTCTCAGTCTTGGTTAAGTCCTTGGACGAGCATGTACGGGATTGGTCGGATCAACTGGCGCCAAGTTGAGGTCCTAACCTATGGCTTCTCCAGAGGACTATATGCTTGCCGCTTTATCTGAACAAAAACGCATTTGCTCCAAAGACAATCATACGACGGCGATATGTATTGTATATCACGGGGTAGCATGGGAGGACATACGAGCCATAGGTTGGACAAAACCTTTCAATTCAGATTATCTATCTAGACTTTATCCAACCAATCTTATCCACAAATATGAAAAGTTGCAACTCCTTCAAGTCAATCCGAGAGGGAAAGCAGATTGAAGTCTCTAAAGAGTATACATGTATCGAGGGTTGTGCTCGCCGAGCTCAGCAATCTCCTCCTCAGTCTTGCCCTCCATGCGCCAGTCCTCCTGACCAGAAAGCTTTCTCTTGTTGAGACGCTTGAAGTGAAGGTAGACGGCAGTGTGGATGCAGACGGCAAGGACAAGCATTCCTATAGAGGCACCGTAGCCGGGACGATAATGGGGCTCGTATTCGTTGCTGAACAAGAAAGGGGCGGCAACACCAGCTGAGTTTCCAATGGTGATGAAGATACCACTAGCGAACGCACGCTTGCCATATCGCGGCTGGTTGACAGTGATCCAAGCCATACCAGATCCAGAGCCGGTCCAAAGACCAATAGCAACAATGAAGCATCCAGCATAGCTCATGGCAGTGCTTTGGTTGGCAATCAGAAGAATGTAGCCGAGTATCATAGTCAAACCTCCTCCGATACAGAAAAGTCCTCGCTGTTGGGTTCGGTCGCTGATGTTGGCACAGATCAGATAGGTGAAGAAGCCCACGGCGTACACAGGAACTGTGAGACCTTGGACTTGCTTGTCAGTCCATGAACCCATCTGCTTGATGATGGTTGGCAAGAAGACACTGAAGCTGTACAAGACAGAGTGACTGCAGTACTGAGCAATGGAGAGGGCCCAAATGGTCCAGTCCTTGGCTCCAGCGATGACGTCTTCCTTGTGCATCTCCTGGCCAGATGTTGTTTGACCAATCTCCGCTGCTCGCAGGTCCAAGAGGTTCTGTCGATCCTCCTCAGTGAGGAACTTGGCGGTTGCGGGAGTGTTTGGCAGGATCCATGGGATGAAAACAGCTGTCAGGACGGTGGGGATACCGTTGATGGTGAGAATCCATCGCCAGGCTCGCCACCCAGCAGCACCCTCTCCTTCGCCATCCCAGTTGTCAAGCTCACCGATGCCGAGGGCAACAAGACCACCGACGGCTCCAGAGATAGCAGAGATGGAATAGAAGTAGGCATTGCGAAGTGAGATGTGCTTCTTGTGATAGAAGGTGGTCAGGTAGAGCCTGGAAAAGGTCACGGTCAGATACTGATCACTAAATGGAGAAGTCTAGCACTCACATGATGCCTGGGAAGAGACCAGCCTCAAAGAAACCAAGAAGCAAGCGGCAAGCAACCATTGAGCCAAAGTTGTTGACGAAGCCGGTGCAAATGGCTACAATACCCCAAAAGAAAACGAGACCGGCAATGTATCGGGCAGGCTGCAGCTTCTTGATAATAAGGTTCGAGGGGGTTTCAAATAGCTGAGAGCATGTCAGCGGGCTGTTTTATGAGAGGGATATGGCATTGATGCGACTTACACAATAGGTAACAAAGAGAATCGATACGCAGATTTGGAATTGATCTTTTGTGAGACCAAGCTCCTCCTCGAGACCGTAGAGACGAGCATTGCCAATACTAACTATATTGAATTGTCAGTGTCAGTATGGCTGGATAATCTCGATCAAACTCACCTCGATCCATAAAGTTCATGAGGTAGATCCAGCAGACACAAGGAATGATGCGCCGATCAAGCTTCTTCAGAATGCGCTTCTCCGTCTGCTCACTAACATAAGGGACAGATCGCTCGTTGGTGGGACCATCGCTCTGAGTAGCAATGCCGCCCTCCTCCTCCTTGGAAGGAGAGTGTCGATCACTAGAACCGATCGACATGGTGAAGAGATGAGGCAGAAAAGCTGGAGAAGAATAATCGGCAAGGAAGGGGTCTGGAAGAAGAGAAGATGCAGGTGCAGAGCGAGACCACGCGACTGGGACATCGGGCTCCTTTTTTATAAGCAAAACGCGTGTGTCGTAATGTAATGGTTGCAGCAGAGACCGCGCGGGGTATCAATGCCCAGACATTCTAATCCAGATTACGAAGGAAACCCGGTCCAAAGGAGGATCCTGGAGTCTCCCCAGGCCGCCAAGAAGAAGCAGTCATCGTCTGTGGCTTCTTTGGGGGAGGGAGAGACAAGAGTCGAAAGCTGGGGATAGGGGGGGCTAAGCTTTTGCGGAGCACGCGGAGTAAATCCTGTTACGACGGGAATACCAATTTCGCCAAGCAATAGCCAAGGTGTTAGTGGGTGGGAACGAAAATGAATCTGATACCCACACAAAACATGAAGCATTGGAGCTCATTATCAGGTGAGCATTACCCCAGTGACTTGGCGGTACTTGGCATCTTGTATGGGGAAGTTATAACAACGCATCCCAATCTTGGCGAGTAAGCTTGGTTGGTTCGTCGATGCTGTTTGTTGCTCTTGGCTGCAATGACTCGGTCAAATGGAATGCACTCTTATTTAGGCAAGATGCTTCAATAAAACTTGCCGGTTATATGCAGACAAAAAGTCTGTCTCTGCTGTGTCAGTGATGACATCTCTTCTAAGAATGACCATCTTTGCCTCCACGTGCTGAGAAGGATGTGCACAATACTCCCCTCCCCCTCACGCTCTAGACATGTCCCAGCGATGCACGCTGATGCTTTTAGCCTTTAGATGACACGTGGAACTCGCGTGGCTTAGATTCTTTCACTGCTCCGATCCTGGTTTGTCTCTCGATACATAGCATTTTAGCTAATGAATTTATCTTTGTTGTATGTAAGAGTTTACAAGATCTGACTCCTCATAGGGCGGGCTAAAACAAGGCTCGGGGGGCAATTCTCCGATCACGTTTCTGGCCTTCTCCGCATCCGGCAATCAATGCCCGATGCGCTAGACGGGCCCTAAATTGAGCCTTAATTTTCTTGTTTTGTTACTGTCGCTCTGCCCAGACAATCATTACAGCATCACAGTTGGGGTTTGTCTTGGAAGCCAAGAGAGAGGCGCTCATCTCCCAAGACTTTGTTACCGAGGTTTTGGACAGATCTTGATCCCGGACGAGCGGAGAAAATCAAATCTGATTGAATTGTTGGGGTTGTTTCGTAATGTAATGCGCCTAGGCGCTGATGATGCTCGGTTGTCAAGATGTGAGATTCGCATCATTGCAGATTTGACAGATGTCATCTTAGCAGATCATTAATATACACCAACAAATTATAGTTGTGGATATCATTTGTAATGTGAATGGATAATTTGCCGTCAAAGCCCATAGCTCTTTTCTTAATTGTTGATTGAGCGTTTGATGATTCCCCTGTGACGTTTCTGGGAATAACATCGAACCCACTGGAAGCTGTTCAAACCGCCAGCTACCTAACAACCAACGCGCTCACCTTCTTTGCGCCAATACTGATTGGCCAAAGTAACAGCCTTTAACATCCATGTCTTCGGTTACCGGCGTTTTAGACCCCATCGCCGCCGGACGGCTCATTCACCGTTTCCGGGGCAAGGTCTGGAGTTGCAGTGGTGTACATGGAAATCTTGATCCATGCGATGTCCCTTCGGGTGTGATGATCCAGGACTCGGAGTTACGGTGAACCAATTGACGGGCGCTTACCTCAGTCTAGAGAATCTTGGTACGTGAGACATGCATTTCTCAACAAGCCAAAGGTTACATGCATTGCTTGGCAATAACCCCTAATATTAACACAGCCCCCGGGTCTCGTCATTGGCAGTTGTATGAGGTACCATCTCGAATGTCCAAGCTCATGCAAAGAACGGCGATGAACTGATGGGAGGTTCACTTATAGCACGGCACTAAGGAATCCGCTTATCTGCCCCAGATTATAACGTTTAGGAGCAAGATGCTTTGTATCGAGATTAAGTTATCATATGAGCCCCAAAAATGGGTACGGGATCTTGGAAAATAGCTTGGCGAAATGCTTATGTTGGTTGTACAGCGTGGCTGCCATGATTCACAGAGAAGTTGGGCCTCACGAGCGAGGCTGAGTTTGTGCAACATTCCAATTTTAATACGAATTTCTGGGCGCAAATTCCGAGAACCTGTTCTTTGCCTTTGAGCTTATGTCTCAGTTTAGTATGAACAGCAACGGGCTTCTTTTCCAGGCTGTTCTTTGAGCCCGCTCCGTGAGAGGGCATTGTGACCGCACCAGCGTTTGTCAACATTCTATCAAGACCCAATAAATGAGTCAGAGCGATCTATCAAGATCTCATGAATGATCTGTGATAAGATACCGGGCCGTTACACAGATAAGCTGTCGGTTCCGGGCCGGAACCGATATTTCCTTTAGAGGTTCGATCAGCAAAAAGCACTACACATGATAATCGCTAGCGCGACGCGTTACCTTTGGAGGCAAGAGGGGAACCGCGTTTTATAGCCTCCAAAGGCAAGGCTTTGGTGACGTTTCCCCTCTCTTGGGTGATACATTGGGGCTTTTGGTGGCATATCAGGAACAAAGGTCAAAAAACACCAACCGGGCCGGTCGTGAAGTTTATCTTGCGTCGTCGATGTCATTAGAAGGCGCAACGTCATCGGCCACTTACCACCGCACTTCGCCAACTTACTTCTGCTCATATATAAACTGGGGGTTCTTGGTGATATTTTGTACTCATACCAAGTCACGCCGCCATTAAATCTGAGCCTCATAGACCATCAACGCCACTACAATGACCGTTGCATCGCCTCATCCGTTTGACCCTCTGTCGCCCGAGGAGATTTCGAGGGTCAGTCTTAACAAAATAAAAAATTCTCAATCTCAGCAACGATAAGCTGAGATATCTAGGCTTCTCGCATCGTGCGCCCCCACTTTGGCGATCATGACCCCAACTTCCGCGTCATCACTCTTCTCGAGCCCGCTAAGAAGGAAATGGTCTCTTATCTCGAAAAAGAGCATCTCAATCAACCCATCGACTACGTGCCAACTCGCCATGCTCGAGTGGAGGCTTCCATTAAAGCTAAAACTGAAGGGAATCACCTTTTTGAGCTTATCGTTGATCTTGATAGTGACAAAGTTGTCAAGAAGCAGCATGTTGAAGGGAAACATTCATACATCGATACTGATTACATGAAAGCTGTCGAAGCTGCTTGTCTCGCCAACGAAGAGGTTCAGGCTCTGATAAAGACTCTCGATCTACCTGAAGGTGCGACTGTTGTCGTTGAGCCGTGGGCTTATGCGACGGATGGGATGAACGATATGACCCATCGAGTCAGCATGGTAGGCTTCCTGGCATTATGGCTGCTTGGTATACTAAATTCGAGCAGTGCTGGTTCTATCTACGACTATTAGAGAACCCCAATGCGAACTATTATGCTTATCCTTTGGATGTATGCGCCGAGGTTTCCGAGTCTCTTGGAGTCATGAAAGTTTACCGTCTGCCAACTACACCAGACGAAAGAGCGAACAACGAGAAAAGGCCATTTGATCGCCGCAGAATTCACTCTCCTACTACTAGCGAATACCATCCCGGCTTGCGACCGAACCCCAGGACTACTACCAAACCACTACATGTAACTCAGCCCGAAGGTCCTTCATTCTATATCGAAGGCAATCGTCTGACCTGGGAGAAATGGGAGCTCCGAGTTGGCTTCAACTATCGAGAAGGTCTCACTCTTCATGATGTTCGATATGATGGGCGAAGCCTGTTCTATCGCCTTTCGCTGGCTGAGATGTTTGTACCATATGGTGATCCACGGGCCCCATACCCAAGAAAGGCTGCGTTCGATCTTGGTAATGATGGAGCCGGCATCAATGCCAATAACCTACAACTTGGTTGTGATTGTCTTGGAACAATCAAGTACTTCGACGCTTATCACAACACGTCATCGGGCGAGCCTCTGAAATTACCCAATGTCGTCTGCTGCCATGAACAGGATGATGGAATTCTGTGGAAACATACTAACTTCCGTACGAATGTTCCGGTTGTAACTCGTTCTCGAATTTTGGTCTTACAGACTATAATTACTGTTACCAACTACGAGTACATCTTTGCCTGGCACTTCAGTCAAGATGCTTCCATTTTCTATGAGGTTCGGGCAACAGGCATCCTCTCTACTGTGCCAACCTCGATGGATCATAAGGGGACGTATCCTTATGGAAATATCGTGGCGCCTGGGGTTATGGCACCATATCATCAACATCTCTTCAGTCTTCGCATTGACCCTGCGATTGACGGCCATGCCAACTCGCTTGTGGTCGAAGAATCCAAACCACTTCCCATCAATGATCCTGCCATTCATAACCCTTTCGGCGTAGGCTACATGACCGAGAGTCAGACTGTCGAAGAAGAAGGCGGCTTTGATCTTGACTTTACAAAAGCGCGCACATTCAAATTCGTCAACGAGAACAAGATCAACCCCATCACAGGTACCCCAGTCGGCTTCAAGCTCATGCCCTTCTACAGCCAGATGCTTCTCGCACACCCTGAGTCCTTCCACGCCAAGCGCTCGGAGTTTGCGGAGCATGCGGTGTGGGTAACCAGGTACGAAGACAACGATCATTTCCCCGCGGGTAAATACACGATGCAATCAGCCGGAGGCGACGGCTTGGCATCTGTGATTGCGAGGCGCCGAAACTCCGGAGTTGCTCATTCCGTGAGGAACGAGGATATTGTCATATGGCATACTTTCGGCTCCACTCATAACCCGCGTATTGAGGATTGGCCTGTTATGCCAAGTGAGAAGATGATGGTTGGCTTGAAGCCCGTGAACTTCTTCTCTGGAAATCCGGGGTTGGATGTCGCGCCTTCAACGCAGGAGAAGAATAAGAGTGTTCTTTATGTAGGAGAGGATAATAAAGACTCTGCATGCTGCAGTTCAAAGCTCTAAAGGCTATTAATGGTCACATCATAGTTGTGGCAGGATTCTTGACGAATAGAGGTCTCGGAATCGAAGTCATTGGTTTTTCTATTTTCATATATGTAAACTTAGGGCAACGTATTGTAGTTGAGGGTAAACTTGATATATTCTTTTTATGGCTTGTTTCCAGCTTATAAGTAAACCTCGAAATGAAACACCACGAATGTTACCCAGTTGCTCAAGTTCTTAGCCGATGGTAGGTTCAAGCTTTTCCTTTAAGCTGATGGAGGGTTGGGAAATGTCGAGATATACTACCTTCCGGAGAATATTTAGCGTGATCGAAGAATGCCCACGCTCTTTGTCGGTAGATTTTCCTCTGTAGGTCAAAATGAAAAGGTTGGTGCAGGATCACCGGCTTTATAGTACTGTGGAGATTTGACCTCAACAAAATACACTTTTGGCAATTGCCCCAAAGGAAAGCTTAGTTCTGCTCGCTTACTCTCGACTGGCCCTATGCTGCGGTGCCAGCCTCGTTTGCGAACCACCACCACCACGAGGCAGAAAGTGGCTTTACAGGCGATAGCTCAGTTGTAAAATTGTGAGAAGAAATTACTTCCCCACTTCCTCTGAAATCTTAAGAAGATGAGAACGAACTCTACCCGCAGAAAAGGCGAGGCTATCACCTAATCTCTTTTAGCCATCCCAAGATACCCCACAACCAAAATGTCAAGTTCAGATGACTCAGATAGCGGCATCACAGCATCCTCTGACTCGGATACCGAAATTATTATCAGCGAATCTGAGGAAGATGTAGAGGCTGGCATCGACGAGATCGATCATCAGCTCTCTGATATTGATGATGGCAATCAAGTTTCTGAGTCTGTGTTCCTTGACGGAACCGAAAGTGTTGTCAACTGTGTGTATAAATCTGTTTGACTCCACATAGTACGGGGGGGGTTAGTGGACTATAGTACTGTTCTTCGCTGGCGGCAGTATCGCTGGTGCCATTGCCCAGACTTCCGACACCAATGGGACTACTGGCCAGGCCGAGGTCCAGGCTGCTGGTATATCAAGCCCATTTCTGTACCTTTTGTGCTGAACGTTATATAATGCTAACTCCAGACACGGAGAACAACTTGGACAACTTAGACCTTGGTAGTAATGATAATTCCTCTAGGTTCTCTATGCCGGAATAAGCTCTCAGCCACAAGTCTCAACTGCAAATACCACTTCTAGCTCCCAATTTAGATATCAATACCATGATGACTGACCAATGGCATAATAATTTCTCGATGGCCAGAACAGCCGCGTCACATGTACACCAAGGATGTGATACTGTACGGGATTTGGAAGCAAGCGTTTACCGTGACATGTGTCGCGATGATTTGAACACGACTTTTTCTGGACAAAACTATGGAACGACTTCCAACACAACTTCTCAACTTGTTGATGTCTCCCACGGTACCGGGTTCTTAGAATGGCTAGGTGGGCGCCTTCAGCGTACATTCCCTCAGCCGAATATATATGCCCCTTAGCCCTCTCCTTCACACATTCGCCTGCTTTTCATCAGCCTAGAGTGAAGGAGGATACTCTGGTGGCCTCGTTCAAACTCCTGGATCTGAACGCAGCAAACATTGAGTTGGAGGCAATTTCTTATCATTTGAGTGAGGGTGATGGTCAGAAAGCGTCTGTGCGTCTTGTAGGAGAGAAAAACTCTATCAACGCGTGTCTTCAATGTAGTCTACAGTCTACTGCATCTTCGGCTCGAGCAACATATCCGGGCTGTGTGGGCCGATGCACTGTGTATTAACCAATCTGATCACGCGGAACGTCTTCGGCAATTCACTATGATGCAAATGATATACTCCCAAGCATTTAGAGTCCTTGGGTTTGTTGGCAAGGACTATACCCATGCGAGTATGTGCTTCAGTGTCATCAAAGCTTTGACCTCAGCATGGTTCGAAGTTCGGAAAAACCTTAGTCAAAACGACAGGTCCTCTTCGTCGCCCGATAACATTTATGGCTGTGTTCAGAACGAGGCGTCTACGGGTAGGAATCGTTTAGGTATTTCAGAGTGGCTACTGGAAACGATTATGGGTGGTCCAAGAGTTAGTTTACTCGCGTCGTGCGATCATTCGACCTGGACTTTGTTGGGGCTCGCCACGACTCTGTTCAGGAATAATAAGAGCTTGATGATGATTTTCAATCGCATCAGCAAGTCAAAGAAGTCTCCTGGTCCTTGACAAGGAGGCTTAGAGGCTCGGACTGGTCTGATAAACGCTTATCTCATGTACCGAATGTCTTCGACTCAGTTTCGAGGCGATTCAATGTCGTTTTTGGATTTCCTTCGACTAACGCGAAATTTCGACGTTTCAGAACGTTTGGAACGAATATACGCCATCTTGGGCCTTCCGAATCAACATACGGGGCCAGGGCCTCCCTCCAGATTATCGCCTACTTCCAGATGGGTTATACAGTCGCGTCTTCTACCGGGTCTATCGAACTCATGGCAATCCACTCGAAATCCTTTCTGCAGTCCGGCATACAACTCTACTTTACCCCGACTTTCCAGCATGGATACTACGTTGTCCTCGCATCTGTAACATCTACTCACCGAGTATTTCCTACAGCAAACACGAAAGTTCGCCTACCGCGTCACAAGGAAGTCAAAAAGTAAAAGACCGAGCTGAACCACTGGCTGAACGTGCATGTGCGTAGCCATAGTAGTATAGAAGCTCGGTTGTCTCTCGTCATGACAGCTGGTCAGGATCGATACGGCAACATCTTGAAGGAGCAGAAGACGATGAATCAGCATATCCTATCTTTGTAAAGTAGAGCCGGGATTACTTCAAAAACGCGAAGCCTTGCGATGAAGAGGCTGCTAGATATGGGCAGGCTGTGAGCAACGCGTGTCGCGACTGGCAGGTATTCCGAGCGACGAACTGTTTGCTAGGAATCGGGCCTAACCTTCTTAGGAAGGGCGATCTAGTATGTGTTGTTGCTGGAGGCCCGGTTCCTCATATTCTACGACATTTGGGTGATAACACATTTTACTTTGTCGGAGTGTTATGTGGCTGAATATATGTTCGGAGAGGCCGTGTCGGGGTGGAGGTCCCAAGCACGGCCTGAGCTTGCGACGATACACTCTGAGGTAGAGTCAAGGTCTTGCCCGTTTGCTCTACCCTCAAATTAAAAGTCATCCCGTAATTGCCGACTAAAACTTTGTCTACCCTCAATGCAGGGCTGGCGAAATAAATAGCTCTTTTGGTATGCAATGGAGTGTGATTCGGTTTGGTGACGTGAAATTCTATAAGATCTAGATAAACTGATCATGTTTAGATACAAGTAACTACATTTAGGTGTATTATTTACAGAGTAGGAACTATTAGCCACGCTTTATC
>JABSTL010000260.1:0-33604 GCA_013759095.1 Fusarium sp. NRRL 29148
GTATTTGGCCTATACATTACCTATTGTCAATATCTTATATAATTACTGAGTGAACGATTCATCAATAGTTGGCCCATCACGGACAGGAGTGCCAGAGAACAGATTCGGATTTTTGGCCGGCTATCTGATGATCGAAGTTCAATTGACTGCCTAAGATTGTTTCTCGGTGCTTGCAGACCTTGGGCGTTGCTCAGTCGAGGTGATACATATCTGGCACCAGGGGTCTTCAGTGGATCTGTCTGCCAAGTCGAAGCGCTGCATGTCACAGACTTCCATCACTAGCATGGAGAAGATCCTGAGACACCGCGGTTGCGCCGTGAGGCCGGATTTTGATCTACGTGCTTGCCGCCGGATTACGAGATTCAGTTGGGGGGTTCTCTCTGCCTGAGCGTCATCTTTTATTAGTGAGCCTTACTGATCTATTTACTCCAAGATTAGCAACAAGAGAATTCTTATTACACTGTCCGGAATCGGCAGTGGCATCGTGTAACGGACGACGCTCCGTGTGTGAAAGACGGGAACAACACCGACACCCCAATGTCTTGATAATCAGATTGTTAGTACCTAGATTCAGTGGGCCTTGTTGTGTCCCTCCCTGTTGGGGGAGCGGCAGAATAGGTAGAGGGCTGGCAACCTCAGGCGGCTCACTGATTTGGCAATCCAGGGACCGCCACCGCCGCCGAAGCCAGGACGGACAGGACTCGGTGAGGGATCAATGCCCGGGGGTGCCGGAGAAGCTGACAAAGAAGTCGGATTGTTTAGTTGGAGAAGCATCATGCTTCGTCATGCTCACGGCACATAACTGTGTAATGGACAAGTCTGGGTGTCCTATTAACGGTTGCCATTGTGTTGATGTGGGCCTGGTCATGAATCACAGAATGGCATGAGATGGGCAAAAGAGCTGATACTTAAGAATATTGGTAACGTATTGCTGAGACAAGCAAACACAGAGAGGCTGCTTGGTTGAGGTGTGTGAAAACACCATACGTCAACTCCGCGACAGATCCAGTCAGACATTGAGTTGCGTAGCATGGCCCCGAATGCACGGAAATCGATTCGACCGCTTGCGCCTGAAGCAATTGGCCCGGGCGAGAAGATTTGATGGGCTCAGTGTCAGTTCAAAAAGACTCCATAAGTGTAAATAGGTAAGGTAGGCAAAATTTAGGCAAAATAGAAGTGAATTAGGTAGGTATAGTAGTTTGTGATGCAGTCCGGAGATAGAATCGCCGCTGGGTACATCTGTGCTATGCTACCCAAGATGAACAGACAGCTACCTACCTCCTTATCTATCTACCTGTGCATATGAGTGATGCCCTCGCAAGGACATCGCATAATAGTACACATCCATGACTATAACCAATTCAAAGTTCATCATCATGGCTTCTGATCACCGGATCCAGTCAAGACTTTGTTAGTTGAATACCTCCACGTCAAGTAACTCACTCGGTGGACGGACCTACACTCTTTTATCCACCCACTCTTTTTTAGGGACTTTCACTTCTGGATTTTAGGGACCCGACTGCATCATAGCCCCATCGCTCACGCAGGGATCCCACCTATCGATGAAGGTGGATGGATTTGGATTGTTACCTTAGCTTCCACAGCTGCTGTGCTCAGGTCTGCGGCGGGCATTGGACGCTCCCGTCGTCATAAAACCTTCCTGGCCAGGCCCCAAAACCTCGTCACCTTTTCCGTTTCCATTTCCATCTTCCAGATCTCTTTCATACTTCCTCCACTCTCCCCTTTGTCTTGTACAGCTCATTCTCATTCCCTTCTGTGTCGTATCTCGTTCTCCAGTCCATACTTGAACCTCAACAATGGATCCGTAGGTACTCCCCTCAACCATCAACTTCCAAAAACCCCCACCATGACTTTGCGCTTTAGCTGCGAGCTCTCATGCTCGCGCTGAGCTGAGCGTTTTGCGATACGATCGCGTGTCCTCACGCCCAACACAAGTGAAAAAAAACAACAACAACAAACTTATTTACTAATAAAGTTTCTCCTCTAGATGCATGGAGCTCAAGCAGAACACGACAATCGTCGTGCTCGGCGCTTCTGGTGATCTGGCGAAAAAGAAGACGGTGGGGAGCTCCCCCAACTGCCCCTCACATACCGATGTGCTTGTGCTAACATGTTTAATTTTGCTGCATGATAGTATCCTGCGCTTTTCGGTCTTGTAAGTGACCTGTCCATTCGACAGAGCGCTCTTCTCTTGACTAACACGGCCTCAGTATCGAAACCAGTTCCTGCCCAAGGATGTCAAGATTGTCGGATATGCCCGCACCAAGATGGATCACGATGAATACATTCGACGCATCAAGTCATACATAAAGACACCCACAAAGGAGACTGAGCAGCAACTCGAGGAGTTCGCCGGGCTTTGCACCTACGTCTCGGGTCAGTACGACAAGGATGAGTCGTTCCAGGGTTTGGAGCAGCACCTCCAGGAGGTTGAGCAGGGCCGCCCCGAGAACCACCGTCTTTTCTACATGGCGCTGCCCCCCAGTGTCTTCACCATTGTTTCACAGCATCTGAAGAAGATTTGCTACCCCAAGAACGGTGTCGCGCGTGTGATTGTGAGTGAAAACACCCTCGCCGTGGCAAAGGTTGGCTAACCATCCCCATAGGTTGAGAAGCCCTTCGGCAAGGACCTTGCCAGCTCCCGAGAGCTTCAAAAGTCACTCGAGCCTGATTGGAACGAGCAGGAGCTGTTCCGAATTGACCACTACCTTGGCAAGGAGATGGTCAAGAACATTCTGATTCTCAGATTTGGCAACTCTTTCCTCGGCGCTACATGGAACCGACACCACATCGACAACGTCCAGATCACCTTCAAGGAGCCCTTCGGTACCGAGGGTCGCGGTGGCTACTTTGACGAGTTCGGTATCGTTCGTGATGTCATGCAGAACCATCTCCTCCAGGTCCTTACTCTCTTGGCTATGGAGAGGCCCATCTCTTTCAACGCCGAGGATATCCGCGATGAAAAGGTTCGCGTTCTCCGTGCCATTCCAGCCATTGAGCCCAAGAACGTCATCATTGGTCAGTACGGCAAGTCTCTTGACGGTAGTAAGCCCGCCTACCGTGAGGACGACACTGTCCCCAAGGACTCGAGATGCCCTACGTTCTGTGCACTCGTTGCTTACATCAAGAACGAGCGCTGGGACGGCGTACCTTTCATTATGAAGGCCGGCAAGGCTCTCAATGAGCAGAAGACCGAGATTCGAATCCAGTTCAAGGACGTCACATCGGGTATCTTTAAGGACATTCCCCGAAACGAGCTTGTTATGCGCATTCAGCCCAATGAGAGTGTCTATATCAAGATGAACTCTAAGCTGCCTGGTCTCAGCATGCAAACTGTTGTTACCGAGTTGGACCTCACCTACCGACGACGATTCTCCGACCTCAAAATCCCTGAGGCATACGAGTCGCTTGTCCTTGACTGCTTGAAGGGTGACCAGTCCAACTTTGTCCGTGACGATGAGCTCGATGCCAGTTGGCGCATCTTCACCCCTCTCCTCCACTACCTTGATGACAACAAGGAGATTATTCCCATGGAGTACCCTTACGGTATGTTTCTAATGCGAGGCTTACTGAGTTTTACTTACATTGTCAATAGGTTCTCGTGGCCCTGCTGTTCTGGACGACTTCACCTCCTCTTATGGTTACAAGTTCAGCGACGCTGCTGGTTACCAGTGGCCAACAACCAATGCTGCTGCTCCTAACAAGTTGTAAGTTTGATAACTTGCATCCTGTAGGCTATCCGGGTGCGACGAAATATAGAAGCAGTTTGCTAATTCTCGTAGCTAATAACGCCTCCCTGACAAGGACAGAGTCACGACCGATTTCGGACAATGATATCCAAGCCTGGCGAGGCAACAAAACACCAATCAATGATTTACTTTATATAAAAAAACGATGGAAACTGTTGTCGTAACTTTTGCGACATAATGATGGGCCTTTGCTTCTGGGACCTTTTTTTTTAGATGCGTTCACATTGGGGGATTGGGGGATTGGCTCGTGGCTTACGAATCGCTCAATCCAATGAAAATTTCTATTTCAATCTTGAATTGATGATTCCTAGCTTGGGATAGGAATAACTTCGTAGCTATGATACCAAGGCTCTTTATATGCCCCCTTGCCAGTACTTATAGGCTGTGGTCTTGGGCCCTCGACGCCACAGATCAGAGATCAAAGGGTTGAAAGACATGGTTGGCTTGCATAAAGACATCATGGAGATTACGGAGGCGCATCGATGCCGATGTGTGTCTTCTCATCATTGTTTTTTCAAGATAAGGAAAAACATATTGTATGTGCCAAATAAACTAAGCACAAAATCTACCTTGCAATTGAAGCGCTCCTTATTTTCCAAACTGATGATGGTGAATTTAATGAATCCGTGCATAACTGATTATGCAACCTTGACTGTGCCCCCGAAGTCTTTGTGCTGACTTGTACCTGGCCTATCACATGACTAGGCGTGTCGAGCGCTCGGCCAAATGAAGCAGCAATCAAGACTCCTCCAAAAGTGAACAAACGATTCACCCGACGAAACGACACCTCGTACACACACGATCCTTCACGAAGAAGAAGAAAAAAACGAATTCAGGGCGCCAAACTATATAACCTCATGTATGATTCGTGCGCGCACCTTTTCACATGACCTGGCAGGTCTTCATTCGTTACCCCAGCGCCTTTGAAGACTTCTCGCCATCAACCTCGCCCTGATATCAACAACTACAACCAACCACCTACTCCTCCAGGATGAGCGATCCTGCCGGCGAAATAGTCCACATCACTCAGGGCTACATACCACTCTCCAAGGTTCTTACGCGACTCGCGCAATCGACTCACAATGCGCTCCAAGATCAGATTGCCGCACTGGCAAAGATGCCTTTGCCTACTGCCGCCATGAATGGAAACTCGACAGTACCTAGCAACGACGTCGAAGACGGATCTGGCGAAAATATTGCCAAGAAGACATCGATACTGAACTTTGCTATGAGGGAGCATCGGAAATGGGTTAAAGCGCTTGTGATTACAGAATGGAGTCGGAAAGCCGACATGGTTAGCAAGCTTATTGACCTGAGATTTCACCTCCAAGGGCAAGAGGTCTTGTTCTCCGGAGCACTGGATGTTATGGGTCACGTCAAAAGAGATTTAACGTTTGCCAGAATGCCAAGCCCTGATCTGAAAACAGCCCTCCAGGTACTGTCAACTGGAGAGGCTGCTTGGATGCCTGATGTAGGTTTTGCGCATCGCAAGATAAAGGCGATCAAGCTGACTTTGCTGCTAGCTCTCGTATATCGAGCCACCACCCCTAACACGACAGGAACAAATTCAATGGATCAGCGATCTCGATACCCAACTATCATTGCGACTTAACCTCGAAGATTTCGACAAGATCCCATATCACTTCAGAAACTACGATATCGATTCCGGCCGAGTAACATTCAAAGTTGCGGGAGAATTCGAGGTTGATCTCACAATCGCAGATGAAGATTTCGAGAAACAGTTTTGGTTCATCGACTTCCGGTTCGCTTTTGAGCCAGCAGCATCCTCGATTCCCGACGGTCTAAAGAATTACCTAGAAGGGCAGGTAAATGATATTCTCAGCAAAGATGGACTATTAGGCTGTTATCAATTCCTACACGAACTGGTCCTCACACATAAACTCAACGAGCTCAAGAGACAAGCAACTCAACTTAGCAGAGGTTCATGGACGGGAACCCTCAAGGTCGAGCCACTTAATCGAGCGCTGGCAATTCAATATTGGACTTCGCGCACACAGCTTGGTAGTCCGAAGAGTTGGATCCTAATCGCCGTCAATAGCGGCCGGAAGCCCAATGGCCAACCTGATCCCAAGTCGTCAAGCCACTTGACGGCTAAATGGTATCGAGACAACAAGGAAGTGAAGGACACGAATATCACTTTCGATGCCGACAATCTATCAGCCGAGACTCTTCTGAAAACGGTTATTGGCCGTCATGTTGAATTCCTTTTGGGTAGCATACACAACAGATTACAGGCCTTCCCTCGTTTCCAAAATCGAGATGCTGCTATGATTTTGAACATCTCTCACGATGATCCCGCGACCTCATTTTTAACTATGCAGGTCGGTTACAAAGATAGCGCATCCTTGCTTGTGGAACCAACAACTGGTGTTTTCGCTGTCAAGCCTCATTCGAAGTTCACCATTCAACACGAGCATTTATTGAATAATGGAAAGAATCCGGCGGATGACGGTGCAACATGCTTGGAGAATGTGAGATGTGGAGTCATGGAAGATGAACTTATTCGCCGTGGAAGCACGGCAGGCTGGATTACCAAGAAGAGTTCTATGACCAAGGATGAGTTGAGATCCTTGACCAATACCCGCGAATGGACCAAGACGATTTGGCTTCAGAGAACTGGCTGGGACCCAAACTGGTTCGTTATGGTCATGCTGAGTCCGAGCGGGGATGCGTGGTGGCTTGTTGATGTGTAAGTTGGGATAAAGTACCAATAGCTGTGTTTGCAATGCACTGACATGATTGATAGCAGCCGAAATGCAAATGGACAGTCGAATCGCTTGTCATCGAAGCTTCCTCTTAACAAGGGCTATCCTCATCTTGAAGATGAGTTCTGGAACAACCTAACCCTGTTCGCGACCGGCATGATTGCTCAGGCAGTGGACCAACACGAGCTTTATCGGCACAACATCAAGTTCCTACTGCAAGACACAAGAAACTGGTCTCTTCCCCAGCAGGTCCGACTCCCGACCCTCGAAATCTCTCTCTCAGATATCTTCCCATCCATGGTCTTCAACATGGCGGAGAGGGATAATGCAAACGCTGCAGATGAGTCCAACGCTGGTACAGAGACCTCTGGGCTTGGACCAGTTGCGCCAACAGCTTCCACATCGGGCATTTCTACCAGGCAACCATGGGCGCACGATATTGTCTCAATCAGGTTTAAGGGTGTTGAGCCTGTCGATAAAGAAGCCTCTGGTGCAGGTGGCCCCATCTCAGATGTTTCTTTCATGTGCGTTTCCGATGCTATCATCAAGGTCCGCAAACCCGCCAAGTTCGCCATGCTCAAGGGCCACATGGTTGGTCGCGATGTCTCTTGGAAAGCGCGCACGGGCGAATTCTGCTTACGAATGCGTTCAAATATCGGACGATCTATCTTGGAGAACCTCAAGGCTCGGGTCAAAGCCGTGGATCGGTTTGTCAGCTTCTTTGAATCATTGGATAAGGCGAGGGGCTTTATCAAGGCCGAGTCAGTGAGTTTGAAGGAGGTGACTTTCTCTTATGGGCCTCCAGCATCACAGGCGGCCGTGAACGCCGAAGCCTCGCGCCTCTGGAGAGTGGCACTGGACCTCTCCAACAATGATATTGACATCCAGGTGCAGGAGACCAATCCTCATCTTCCAGTCACTGATTTGATGCAAAAGCTTGTCAATGGTGCCAATGGTATTGGGGCTCTTATGGACTGGCTCCCCGTGTCCTTACCAACCATGGAAGCCTTCCAGAAAATCAGGAAGGCATGGTCCGATATCGAAGCCCATCATCAGGGACGGTTCAATTTTGTAATGAATTCAACGGATGAGATGTCTTTTGAGTACCTTCTTGCCGGCACTGGCGCCGGAAACCAACAGGCACAGCGCAGCATCACATTCCTCGGCCAGATCAAGCAGCGTCGAGGTGAGCCATGGTGGCATATCGAGCGGAAGATCCCCTCCGGCGGCTGGCCTTCAGACGATGAATTTTCTGCAGCACTCAAGCCCGTTTGGGATGGGAAGGGGGATAACTGGCGCGGTCTTGTCACTGGAGCAGCAGGCCGACCAGAGAATGGCATCATTGGCCTTCTTCTAGCCATCGACGAAGCTATCCGGCCACTGGCTGGCTCGACTTTCCAAAACAACTCAGAATTGGTCATCTTGGAGTAAAACAAACACGCTTCACATATTACGACGAGCTTAATTTCCATCAACCATGGTGTCGGGGGGGCTTCTTTTTTGTTATTATCATTAGACGAGCGGCGAAATGGAGGGTTTAAACAAAGCGGATGAGTGTTTTTGCGATAGCTTAATGATACCTCTATATGAACACGGAATACCATTATATTGATTACGGTTCAGGCTAACAAAACCGCGGATTGAGTAGACAATAATGTAAATAATTTGACGTGCTATTGCATCTCGCTGCAAGAAGTGGCCCATGTCTTTCTATTGCTCATCAAGTAATAATACAGCTTTCTGTCCCAATATGCATTCACCTTTCCGTTCTAAAACACCTCTGGCCTTGTCCCATCACCAAAACATATACATGCATTATTCCCTGCTACTTAAAATGCCGCACAGGGATATGGGAAGTCGCAACGATAGAAAATTGCTGAATGTCGTTAAGATACTCCAAGCCCGTCGCTTCAAGGCCCTTCTTCGCCGCCGTGGCAGCATCATAGCCGGCGCGCAGGCTGGCAACAGCACCAATGCGAGTGAATGAACCACCAGCGACAGCAAGTCGCCCGCCAAAGTTCTGTGTTAACTCGGTGTGCGCAGCCTTCAGGCGATCCTGGTGACCAACATAGTGCTGAGGGATGCACTCTCTAGCAAAATTGGCTGTGGCATAAGCTGGAGCATCGCGTGGGATGCCGAGATGACGCTCGAGCAGATTGCGAGCTTGGATAATGGCCTCCTCCTCAGTAGGGGGGGTGACATCAGGACGATCGTAGTAGTGGCCGCCCATGAGGACGAAGAGCTTGGTACCAGCGGGTTCATCCTTGGAGCGAGTCTGAACGTCAGAATCAAAAAAGACACCGAGAGCGTGCTCAGGGTTACGCTCAGGAGCCACGGAGTTGGGGATGAGATAGCCGAAACCGGGAGGCTTCAGATTTTCTTGAGGGAACCAGATGTTGACAGTCATGACAGAGACGGAGTGTGCTGTTGAGAGCGAAGGGAGTTTGTCTCCTGCGAGACGAGCAATATCTTGTGCAGATAGCGTTGAGATGACCTTATCGTATACCTTAGAGTTGTGCTTGGACTTGTTCTTGGCGTTGGAACTTGTAATCTGACATATGCTGTTAGGAACGTCGACCAGGCTATAAGGGGAAGATGTCTTACATGAACTTGCTGGTTAGCTTTATTGTAAACGACATCCTGCACGGCCTCGCCGGTTTTAATAGTGATATTCGGCTGCTCCCGTAGGGCAGCAGATAGAGCTTGCGGCAGCGACTCCATGCCCTTGTCACCAAAGTCCACCAGCGCACTCCTTGGCTCCAGGGCCATCTTCTGAATCTGCTTGTCCTGGCCCAGGGTTTCGAGAAGAACCTGCTCAGCCACAGGCATAGGGCGCACCGACAAGCCGGGGTTTGGCAGGTACCAGCCCCAATACAAGCGATCCAGAACACAGCGAGCGCTCAGCTTGTGGATATCACCGCCATAGATACCATGCATCATGGCTGAAGCCAAGTTACCTATACCCTTTCGACTGTTGCTCACGGCGTAGAGCCATTCAGATACCGAGTAGTCCTTGGAAGGGAGAGTTCTCTTGCGCAAAGAGTTGATACCCAGTCCAAGGCTGGCACCGATTATCTCAAGGTAGAGCGGCTCACGGAGCATATCAAAGATACTAATATTGGGGGGTGTGGGAACGAGATGATCTGGGTAGTAGATGTATCGTGGCTGTTGACTAGGGGAGTTGATAACGAGTCCAAGATCAAGAGCCTAGAATGTGGCATGTTAACGGGGCGCTCTTTTGGTGCCACAGCAAATGTTCTCACCAGATCGTAGAGAACAAGGTCGTCGAAGCGAAATGTGTTGCCAACTAGAGAAGATAACGACCGAGCACCGCGCTCAAAGGATAAGGTACCACTCTTCCCCTCAATATCGACGGGGACTCTATCTGTCTTGATCCATCCTCCCAATCTATCGCTCGATTCGTACATTGTAATCTTGGCCGTCGAGGGAAGCTTCTTTGCGAGGTAGTATGCCGCCGTGAGACCCGTCAATCCGCCTCCCAAGACTGCGATATTCGCGTCCTTCGCCTGCGACACAAATGTACGTCCATTGGTGAAGGACTGGGTGTAATTGCACGCGACAATGGGTCGTCGCCGAGTCAGTGCCGAGCTTGTGCTGAGGCTGCGGATGCCATCGAGACGTCGGAGGGGCAGTTGGAGGTGAGATTTCGCTGGTGAGCTCAGGAGAGCTACAGCCGTAGATTCTGCTCGACGGCGACTCATTGCTAGAGATCAATTGATCATGGCCGAGGTGCTGAGCATGAGTATGGGCGAGTGTATCTATGTTACGAGAAAGAGGAAGATCGAAAGATGGTGGAGTGTTGAACCAAGGGTCCCGCGCCATGAGCCGGCATTCTTCCGTGTGCGTCATCAACACCGCGGAGAAAGACTACCAGTATCATACCTAGGTACTACAAGGCAGGTTGAGGTTAGCTAATTCTAGCTGCTTCAATTCATATGCATGCATAAGTCTTCTTTCTTTAGCTGCTAAGTATGAGAAATCACGACATCACATATGGTTGGGGAACAATCATTGTAGTAGCCATGAAACCCGTTGTTTTCATTCTCCCCATCGCGCATACCGCTTTGAAGCATCATGATGCGCAATCTACCGGCCTTTTCTTTTGCTTCTTGGCCTCCATTCTATGTATACGATACAAAACAAGATGGCTTGGGCTGCTTCAAAACACAACCAAGTACTGCCAAACCCCCAAACGCCCTTCCATGCTCTGCCACATCAGCCACAGACATTACAAAGCAACCGTAAAAGTACATGTCCTTCGTTCACAGCTTTTCTGTTCATCAAGGCCGCATATTTGCCGTCCCTCGGCTTCTAGGGACTTTGGCCATGGGTATCGTGATCTCTTTTCGATCAATCTATCTCCCTTTTCCTCCTCTCATTCTCATTTAACCAATGACATCAGTCTCCTGCTTAACCTCTGTCTCCTCCCCCTTGATGAGCTCTTCGGGAGCTTGGTCGTCCACAAACTTTCTCTCACTTGGGTGCTCTGTGCCTTCGCCAGCGGTCCAGACCTTGTCTTTAAAGCCACCCTGCTGGCCTTCCTCGTGTGCAAAAGCGCAGTTCGGGTTGAGGCAAGGGTTGAACCTGCACTTGGTCTTAACGTGAGTGAATTTGCAGTCGGTATTTGTGCAGCCAGCGCCGTTTCGACAGAGAGGCATTGATGGATGCTTGAAAGGGCACTGAGGATTTTGGCAGTTGGGGAAGAACTTGCAGTCTAGTTCGCTCTGGTGGGCCAGACGGGCCGCTGGTGAAGGATGCCGCGCGACGCATTTTCGGTTCTTGCACGCAGCTCCGAAACTGCAGTTATCGTTTACATCGACCGATGTTCCCTGGGGGGCGGCGGGTGACTGATGAGCAAACTTGCAGTCCTTGTTGGTACACCTCAAGTTGAACTTGCAGACCGTCTCGTCCGGGTTCAGCTGCTCACGTTTCTCGCCGGACATGTCGACATCCTCACCCTCACCCTCAAATCCAGCGTTATTGCCGCTCTGTCGATCGTTGAAGCCCTTGCGGTAGTTACCTCTGCCTGGGTGTTGCGTACGGTCGAATAGAGACTTTCCTCCACGGCGTTGCTGTCCATATGGACCCTGAAATCCCCCACCACTCATGATCTGTTGCATTTGAAGCATCATCTGGCTCTGTTGTTCCAGAATAGCGGCGAACTCGGCTGAGTTAGGTTGGCCGCCTTGCATCATCCACTGCGCCTGAGGTCCACCAGCAGCCATGTTAGCGAGACCAGCCTGGAGGTTAGCGGTGCGGTTGTTGTGTCGTCCAATTCCACCTCGGCCTGTTCTGGGCCCATTTGGCGGTGTACGGCCATGAGTGTTGATACGTTCGCTTCCTGTTTGGCCTCTGACACGGTGAAGTGCAGAATCGCCAGCTCGGTCCATGGCTTTGTTCATCTGTCCGAACATGCGCTTATCACGTCCCCCGCGCTGGTTGCCGTTTCGCATTGAGCGTGGACCGGTAGGTCTAGTAGAAGTCAGTGATTTGGTAATACGGGGTAATATGATGGGGCTGGCATACGCATTCAATTCTGATACATCACCGGCATTCATGTCTGTATCCACATCGCCTTCTGTTATCGCGTCTTGACTTGTACCAGGCGCTGCGTTGCCGCCGCCGTTTAACTGAGCATTTAGAGCATCAATCTGTTCAAAGAGCCACTGAGAGAAGTTACGAGTGCTGGGATCGTCGGAGCCAAGGCCAAGTAGATCTCCGGAGAGTTCGGCGGCGATTTCGTCCTGGGACTTTCCGTTCACAAGCATGAGTATAATATACTCTGCTAGGGCGGAGTCATCGGCACCGCCAGTTCCCCATCCAACCTCAACGAGTTTGGGTTGGATGGCGGCATTGAGAGCCTCGGCCAGGGGCGTGTTGAGGCTGACTTCGACGGGCATGATGAATGAGTGCGCAGTCGTAGTCGGGGGGGAGAGTATTTTTATGTGGTGAGATTGAGGTGAGATTTTGGTGTCGGAAGAGTTCGCCGTGAAGTTGGATCGGAGGCGAAACTTTTGAGTCAGAGACGCGTCCTTTGGAATAGGTTGAGTACAATAAATCGCGTCGCGTGAGCTAGTTCCCGGTCGCAATGTAGCAAAGAGCGCAGACGTCGAGTCGCTAGATGTGGGGTGATCCGGCGATGTTGCGACGTCGTACGAATCAGCAATGGAGCGAGGTTTTTGGTTGATTCAAGGTAGAGATGAAGTTGGCAAATGTCTGCTTAAGGGACGCAGAAGTCGTCAAGAATGGGTCTGGGTCAGTGGAGTCACGTGATGGGGACGATCAGTCATTGTTCCGTGGTTCATGCAGGTGTGACTTTGTTCTCTTTGTAATAAAGTTAGCACAACTGAACGTCTTCCAGTTGTCCATTCACTGGCGTACTGTCGCAGTGAACAGTGTTACTGTTTAGGCTGTTATCTATTGCTAAGCAAGCAAAGAGGCTCTTTCATTCGCGACAAAAAAAAAAAAAAGAAAAAGAAAAAAAAAAAGAAAAAGAAAAAGATAATACACTATCACGGACCAGAAGCTTCGGTGACCAACGAATAAAGAGTACATGCGATTAGTCATGCCTTTGTGGCATTTACAATGGAACTCTCTTTATTGTATTTATTAACGTCAGCTGTTGGCTTTTGTATCATTGCGAACACAACTCTTTGCTCAGTCATCTGAGAGTACCTAGAAATTACGTTTGTTTCTTTGCATTACTCAAGCTTGTTTCCTCATACATAGGCTGAGAACATGCACCGGTATCCAATGCCTTGGATAACTGAATAGCGAGGCTTGGGGGGCCTAGGGGCCTAGGGGCCAAAGAACGGTGCTGGCCAGCAGTGTAGATGTCAATGTCAACGTTCATTACCACCCAAGGTTACATTTCTCCTCTTTCCAAGCTCATCAATTGCTTTGTTACATGTGGTTTCTGGATGTCTTGATTGGTGTCAGGCGGTAGCTTTTGGAGCTTTCCCCGGGTCTACTAACCCAGCCTGCCGCCTGCCTGCCTGCCAACCCCAAGGTAGTAGGTAAATTAGAGGGGTTGGAGTTGGCTGAGACAACATGTCGCCACCCGTAAGTACCTACCTACCACTCAAGGAACTTAAGTACTTGAAGCCCGTCTACGGAGTAGATAAGGTTGTCGGTATATTGTCGCAGTCAAGATGGTGTTGTCCGGCGTTATCAAGTATTGTTTTAGCAACTTTCTAGTACTAACTTAGCACTTTGCTATGTGAACGAGAATATACGCCAGCACACGACTGAGCTCCCAAGCTTACTACATGTAGTAGAGCATCAACCATGCTATGGGCCGTCAAAACCTGATATTCGAGACCACAATCATGCTTCTGCAGATGCAGTGTGAGCAGCTGATGTAACATGAAGCTTGAGCTGCAGCAAAGAACCAGCCTCGTCCCCCTCTCTGCGAATCAAGCTACCACTACTATTCCCTTGGTGCTGAGGGGCTGTACCACTGCCGCTACTTGCTGACTGGTTCTCCATCTATCTCACTATCCTCATCCTAATCCTTTTCATTGTCGGGCGGTAGTCTCTCAGTCTCAGCCCTGCTACTGCCACAAATATAGCAACTGGCTGACCATTTGAGTCAATCATACGCAGCCATTATTATCTCACCACTGCAAGCCTCCTCAAGTGCCGTGTCCTATGGCTCTAGAGTGACCACGGCAGCTACTGGTACTCTACTGACCGGAACTCGGCTGGGGGGTTGCAACGCGTGTTGAAGATCCCACGTACCCAACCTCGCCTTTGACGTATTTGAATCCTCGAAACCAATCCATCCATTCCTGTCTCTGACCGTTGGATACATCATCAATTAATTTACAGGCTTCTTTTTCCCCTCTGGTGCAGCCAGCACAAAAGGCCACAGCCAAACCACCTACAAACAGCAACCGCTGGAAATCTCGGGTGGTAGTGTAACGTAACGTTGCGCGCACTTCAAGGTTGTCTGTCATACCCTTCCTCCTGCAGCTCCAGCAGCTGGAGGCCCTGGGCGGAGAGCAACATCGAGTTACTGGGTTGGATTGACAGTGCAGTTGATACCTGCAGCTGTATATCGAAAACAAGCTCAACGCCATCCCATCCCATCAAATCAAATCAAATCAAATCAGCCTCTGTCGGGAGATAAATAATTCGACCCCGCCGCCCAACCAACCCAGCTCCAGCTACAGCTACAGCCAGGCTAGGGGATCACCACTCACTTACTACCTTTTTACGAGACGAGGCGGAGCTGGGGGATCATTGCCAGTCTTATTAAACGGGGCCTGGCGCTTAAAATCCTCCGTCCTATTCATATCCACCCAAAATCATCCATCCCTTTATACATACAGTACATAATAAGCACTTATCCTCTCACCCAATTCACAATTCTACTCTGTACCTCTCATTTCTCATCGTAAACAAAAACATCGGCGATATGTGGTCCAAGGCCAAGGCTCTCCTGGCCATGGCCGCCTTCGCCCTCGTTCCCGTCGACGCCATATGGCCAGTGCCCAAGAAGATCTCAACGGGAGACAAGGTGCTCTTCATCGATCAAAGCATCGATATCACCTACAATGGAGACTTTGTATGCTGGACACCCCCTGGTTCTGTTTTTGATTCCTGTAACCACTCCGCGCAACTTGATACTGAGACATTGCTTGAAAAACAGATGCCCTACACTTATAACTACCAGCCTGATGCCGGTTCCAAATTCAACAGCAAGCAGATCGTTCAGGCCGGTGTCTCGCGTGCTCTTCAGGCCATCTTCAACGACAACTTTGTCCCATGGAAGCTTCGTGAACGCAACTCGGATTTTGAGCCGGATCTGCAAAAGAAGCAGTGGGTGAAGTCACTCAAGATTGTCCAAACCGAGGAGGATGACAAGAGCACTTTCAAGCCTCTTGCTGGCGAGGTTGATGAGTCGTATTCACTCACACTTTCTGAGAAGGGCGAGGCCTCTATCAAGGCCAAGTCGTCCACGGGTATCCTGCACGGACTCGAGACATTCTTGCAGCTCTTCTTCAAACACAGCTCTGGCACTTCATGGTATACGCCACACGCACCTGTCGCCATCCAGGATGCGCCCGAGTATCCCCATCGCGGTATTCTGCTTGACGTTGCCCGTAGTTTCTTCGAGGTTGAACACATTAAGCGCACCATCGATGCCATGTCCTGGAGCAAGCTGAATCGTCTTCACCTTCACATAACTGACTCACAGTCTTGGCCTCTTGAAATTCCTGCTCTGCCCAAGCTGGCAGAGAAGGGAGCATACCGCAAGGCCCTCACCTACTCTCCCGAGGACTTAGCCGGAATCTATGAGTATGGTATCCACCGCGGAGTCGAGGTGATCATGGAGATTGACATGCCCGGCCACATTGGTGTGGTTGAGCTTGCATACAAGGATCTCATCGTCGCATACAACGAGAAGCCATATCAGTGGTGGTGTAAGGAACCACCCTGTGGTGCGTTCCGAATGAACAGTACTGACGTATATGACTTCCTCGACACCTTGTTCGAGGATCTTTTCCCCCGCATCTCACCATACAGCGCATACTTCCACGCTGGCGGCGATGAGCTCAACCACAACGACTCCATGCTGGACCCGGGTGTGCGCTCCAACAAGACTGAAGTCCTGGCACCTCTCTTGCAGAAGTTTGTCGACTACACTCACGGGAAGATTCGCGACGCTGGATTGACTCCGTTTGTTTGGGAGGAGATGATTACTGAGTGGAATATGACACTCGGCAAGGATGTCGTGATTCAGTCGTGGCTCGGCAACGGCGCTGTCAAGGCCATGGCTGAGGCTGGTCACAAGGTCATCGACAGCGATTATAACTTCTGGGTGAGCGATGATTCAGTGTTGGTGAAAACGTGACATTTTCTGACTGATAATTAAAGTACCTTGATTGTGGTCGTGGACAATGGCTCAACTTTGATAACGGCGAGGCATTCAAGACCTACTACCCCTTCAACGACTGGTGCGGCCCCACCAAGAGCTGGCGCCTCATCTACTCACACGACCCTCGTGCCGGTCTGTCTGAGGAGGCTGCCAAGCTTGTCCTTGGCGGTGAGGCGGCGGTATGGACAGAAACCATCGACAGCGTCAACCTTGACACTATCGTCTGGCCCCGCGCCGCTGTTATGGGCGAGGTTCTCTGGTCAGGCCGAACCGACGCCTCAGGCCAGAACAGATCGCAGTACGACGCTGCACCTCGACTGGCTGAGCTGCGCGAGCGCATGGTGGCTCGTGGTGTGAGTGCGTCGCCAATCCAGATGCCGTTCTGCACCCAGGGCAATGCTACCGAGTGCGCACAGTTTGAAGGATAAGGAAGCGGGCGATGTTGTTCATGAATTCCATTGTACATAGTTTGATGAAACATCAATTAACAGAATCTTGTCGTGCCACTCTTGCTCAGTAGTTCGCTTGCACTGAATCCCGAAACGGAGCCGGAAGGAATGCGGGGCCGAAGTCTCGGCACGGTGAGCGGAGGACGCCGGCTCCGAGAGAAGGCTTTGCGGGGCACGAAGTTGAAGATGAAGTCGGAACGGACACGATTGTTACTCCGCATAATCCGCTCTTGATTTATCGGTTCACCGCGGGCACCGTATGGGTGCATACTGACATCTCAAGGCATCCACTCCGTAGGTACGCTAAGTTGATCGTCACTAGACTCGTTACACCTCGGCATGTGAAGGAATCCGGGGATGAGTAGGGGAATAGGGGAATAGATGATTGGCTGAGCAAAGACAACCAATGGCCTGGCATGTATGATGGGTCAGCAGTCACACTCGTGAGCGTTCATTCGCTGGGCCAGTTCTCTTTGTGCTGGACTAAAGATCGGACTCGGGGTGGTGTTTCGTGAGTTGAGGTTGAATGCGGATGTGGATATGGGCTTGTGCTCTGTAGACCAGGTTGCCGAATCGGGTATCCTGATCGTCAAGTTCATCCCCGCCGGTGCTAGAACCGAGAATGGTTTTCCACTCCGACCTCGCGTTTTATTTGGCTTTTAAGAATAAAAAGTAATTTTTGAGATGAGATGAGAGTAGAGTTTGCGGAATCTGGGGAAGTTGCTGTAAGTCATTATAGTTCTGACCTACCTTGACTCTCATCGGTTTGGCTTGCGAGACCATCCACAGCCAAGACGAGGCTAATGAGTCAAGGAAGAACAAACAACACCAACGCATTGAAAAGCAATAACTAGAGGAATCCGGTGTTTGAAACGTCAATTACCCCGCCATATCATGTAAAGCGGAAAAAAAAAGGGGGGGGAAACCCCCCCTCCCCACCATACAGAGGTCATGCATATGAAAATCCCCTCTTCACCACTGACATCGCCTCGCTAGGAAGCCAGGTGTTTCGTCAATACCATCCCGCTTCAGGGAAGATATTGCAAAAGTGACGTCTTGTCTTGCATTTTGCCCATGTCAAGTCCTCGGACACGGAGACTCGGTTATCATGGCATTCCCGTTCCTCCAACAGTTGCTGTGCTACGAGACTAGCCTATCCAAGATGCAGAGCATGGACAGGGAGTTAGTTATATTTATAAGCTTCTAGATCCATAGCTAACGACGGTTGAGGCCAGTGGGTTCTGCATCTATCCATCTAGTCCTCGTCCGTGCTCTTGATGCTCGGATAGATCCAACCACACATGACTAGAAGCGTTACCCACACTCTATAATTGCTTGAACCCCGGGATACTATTTCTACCAGACAAACTTTGCCTTGTTGAGTTTGACCTCCTACTACTTAGAAACTGGTAGATCTCTTCAATCCTCCACCATGGGTGTTGTGGAAGCTCTCCTGGAGCAAATCTCCGTCAAGACGGCATTCATTGTCCTCTTCATCACCTATGTAGTCTATTCTATCATCTGCCGCATTGACGAACACCGAAGAATTAGGCGCCTCGGTCGCTATGGACCTCAACTGGAAGCATATGCTCCTTGGAGTAAGTCAAACCCTACCCTAGCATGCTGAGTCCATTCACATTTACCCCTTCCAGGCCTGGATCTCGTCGTGAGATTCGTCAGATCTACCGTCAAACACAACAACCTGGCATCCTGGAGAGATGGCATCTTTGGGCCCTTGAACTCATGGACGGCTGAGGCTCGTCTTCTTGGCGTCCGAACAATCTTCACCGCCGACCCAGCGAACCTCAAAGCGATATTGGCAACCCAATTCATCGACTACGGCAAAGGACAGCCCTTCCACGCAGAATGGAAGGACTTTCTCGGTGACAGTATCTTCACTACTGATGGCCCTTCCTGGCATGCTAGTCGACAGCTCATCAGGCCTCAGTTCACAAGGGACCGTGTGAGTGACTTGCATTGCTTCGAGGCCCATATGCAGACTCTTTTCAAGGCCATTGCAAACCGAGGACCACTTCAAGGCGAGGGCCAGTTTGTCAGCATGAACAATACAGATGGAAAGGTCTTAGACATCAGCGATTTATTCTTCCGCTATACTCTCGACGTAGCTACTGAGTTTCTTCTCGGATGGGATGTCAAGTCTCTCACGTGAGTAACCAACACCATAAATGTTATGATATAACTAGATCATTCACTGACATATACACCTCAGGACACCAAATCAAGAATTCGCAGAAGCCTTCAACGAAGTCCAGCACATTCAAAACATCATCGCTCGCGTCGGAAAACTTCGCCACATCATCCCCAAGTATCGTTTCTGGCGCAGTCTCAATACGGTCAACCACTTCATCAACTTCTACATTGAACGTGCACTCCGTCTAAGCCCCGAAGAGTTGGCTTCCAAGACAAAGGACGATCACAGCTATACGTTTCTGCATGCACTTGCTGGCTTTACACGAGACCGAACAGTGCTCCGTGATCAGATAATCGCTGTTCTGCTTGCGGGCCGAGATACCACCGCTGCAACACTATCGTGGACTCTCTATGAACTTGGCAGATATCCTAATGCTGTGAAAAGGTTGCGTGCTGAGATCATCTCCACTCTTGGAACTGAGCGCACGCCAACATATGAGGATCTCAAGAGTATGAGTTATCTCAAGGCTGTTCTCAACGAGACTCTTCGTCTATACCCGGCTGTTCCTTTCAACGTTCGTCTTGCTCTCAAGGATACAACTCTTCCTCGAGGCGGCGGTCCAGATGGTTCTGAGCCACTCCCCGTTCTGAAGGACTCGCCAGTTGCATATTCCACCCTCGTCATGCAGAGACGTTCGGACCTGTATCCTCCTATCAGCGATACATTTGCCGATCCTCAGATCTTCAGCCCAGAGAGATGGGCCCACTGGCACCCCAAGCCCCATGATTATATCCCTTTCAACGCTGGTCCTAGAATCTGCATCGGTCAGCAGTTTGCTTTGACTGAGATGAGCTATGTTCTGGTCCGCCTGTTCCAGAAATTTGATCGTGTGGAGAGTCAGATGAAGGACATTGATGGAGGTGAGCCGCTCCTCAAAGCAGACATTGTCTTGTCACCAGGTCAGGGAGTCAAGGTTGCATTCTGGGAAGCCCAGGATTAGTCTTTTGGTGTTATTTGAATAATGATTATTGCGTGGGCAATGCACAAACATGATATGCACGATGTTTTCGTACTTGTAATTCTTTTCCCATATCAAATGGCTGATGTGTTCTTGAACTGCCTTAATCTTCAAAACTTGTCTCTATTTCCAGCAACTGATTGCCAAGGCAAAGTCTACTTCCTACCAAAGCTGTCTCTTACAGCCTTTCCGAATCTTTCAATGGCCTTGTTCATGTTCTCAGGGGTTGCAGATGCATATGTCGCTCTGAAGAAGAGTCCCGGTGGTGCCTTGTCCTTCTCAGTCAAGAACCACGAGCCCCTGGCGATAAGAACACCATTCTCGATACAGGAGTTGAAAATCTCCTCTTCGATATCGAGGATGTTTCGCTTTCCTGCTTCAGGATGCTTCGTGTGATCAATATTAATCCACATCTTTGAGAGTCAGTTGACAATTTTCCATATGGATTGATGCGGTGCACTTACAAACATGCCAGCGACAGGGGGAGTCCAAGTTGCGAGATCACTAGGTAGATGATCTTCGCAGGCGGCCAGAAGAGCATTGCGCTTCTTTGTATACTCCAGTCGCAAATTCATCAGCCACCGTAGGTAACCCTCGTGTCCCCATGTCTCATCAAGCAACTTGTATAGAATGACCTGGGAGAAGCCACTGGGCCCCTGGCTTGCAACTTCAGCGTGTCTAATATACCTCTCAACAATTTGTTCCGACGCTGTTATCCAGCCAAGACGAGAACCTGGCACGAGAACCTTTGAGAAGGAGTCCATACGCATAACTCGTCCGTCAACATCGATGCTTAGAAGTGAGGGAATGAGAGACGATACAAACTCCTCCACGGTCTCTGGTGGTGGTACTTCTGGTTGGTCGCGACCCGTGTACGGTTGCATCTGGAGAAAGTAGTATGGCTCGTCTTCGATGATGTATAGATCATGCTTTTGCGCCACGGCATAGACGGCCTTTCGTCTCTCGGTTCCCTGTGTTGCGCCTGTGGGATTCTGTCCTGAAGGAACAGTATACAACACATGAGGCTTCCTCGATCCTCGTTCTTTAACATCCCAGTTTGACAAGAGCTCATCCATAGCCTCGGGGACGAGGCCCTCTTCGTCGATTGCCACGCCAAATGCCTTCACACCAAGAGGACCAACTGTTTCCAGGGCAGTCGAGAAGCTGAAATCTTCAGTAAGTATTGCATCGCCACGATCCTTGTCACAGAACATTCGCAGCGCCTCTTCTAATGCTCCTGTGCTGCCGATGGTTTGGCAAACTTTCCAGTCTGCATAGGGAGGTTTATACACAATCTCAGTGTGTTCAGTCAAGTATCTCATCATCTGCGGTGATCCCGTGGCTTGGCCGTAGTTGCAAGCGATGGACAAGTCATAAGTGCCTCCGCGATCTCTCACGTCATATTTTCCGATTGTTACAGTTTGACCCGACTCTTCAGTCTCTTTCTCGGAGAACTTTGGTGCGACGGGAACCTTGAAACCAAGTTCAGCGATGGGGAAAACTTCACTGGACGGCAGGCCACCGCCCAGTGAGATAAGGCCAGGTTTTTTCATGTAGCGAGCTGCTTGCTTGAGAGTGCATGGTTCTCGCACTCTACTCTCATGGCTCAAGTGGTCTTTAGACATATGTAAGCTATAATTATGAAATCTGAGGTGCTTTCTTAGTACTTACTATCCCATCGCTTGGACTTGGGTAGTCCGGTAGTCTGTCATTACAATGAGCTTCAGAACAGTGGTCACTCTAGCTCCTCAACTCACCGGTCCTTTGAACATGTCACTATCTGAAGCAGCAGCAACTCCAGCCACGAGCTTTCCCGCTTTCAGCCGTCTCTCCTTCACGGCGTCGATAGCGGAGAGCTGCTGTGAGGTATCATAATGCGCTGGACGGGCAGCCGGGGCAGCCTCGGCGCTTGACAGACATCGCGATGTGGTATGGAGTGAGCGGCCATGCCGAACCAATGGCCCAAATCGCGATCCTCTCGCGACTGGGAGCATCATGATAGTATGTAAAGGTATGAGATGTTGTGCACCGTGTAAGTGGAGCCGGCTGAGGGGTTCTTGGAGATTCAAGTAACAGGGGGGTTTAAGATTTAGAAAGATGTTGAAGAGAAAAGCTCGCTACTCGAAACTCATTGAGGACAGAAACAGGAGGTTGTCAAAATACAAAAGGGCGTCTTATTAGTCCCCTTCGGAGCCGGGAGATGCACCAAACGTCGCCGGTGCCGGGCTTCTCAGTCTCCGCCCGATCTTAGCCGGCTGTATCCCAGATACCCTACACCGGAGCTCCGGGCTTGGGAGCGGGGTTGTGTCATTGACGCCTCACGAGGTCAGAACTCTTTATTGAATTAGTTATCTATTACGTACGCCTTGTCTATGCATTTCACTGTGCTACGTTGCGCGTGACCATGGTCAAGGGCGGTGGCCACCTGTCGCTTGAGCCATCGTGCCAAATAATCACTACGATATCGGCACTTGACCACGCCCTTTGAATTGTCACCTACGCCCAGTTGCCTAGTGTCGTTCCTAGCGGGCTTATCTCACGCCTTCAACCATGACGAGATAGACTACCCCGGAATGATAAGAGAATGTATCTTCTTTGGGCCTATGGCCAAACTGATCCACCCACGAACAATACTGCAGCTCTGTCATTGCATAGAAAACGATAACGAGATCTTACATACCTAGGAAGGGTGGATGAATAGACCATCATTCAACAAGATTGCAGAAAACTCCAAAACATTCTACCAAGGCTCAGAAATACGTAGGTGTATCATATATCTAGTTCACCATTGTCGCAGGCTCTCATCTTTGTATGGTCAACACAACCGCCAGTGGGCTTTACATCAACGTTTCACAATGCAAAGAAAAGCAAGGTATTGTAGGATTGACCCGAATGTTCACCACTCCTTTCTGGGCAGTTAACATACCCTTATCCATCACAATCTCAGACTCAGACTCACTTATTCATCCAGCCGTGACTGAATATGCAGGCATACAACACTTGCAACCATAGCCAAACATGTCGCCCAAGATACATGAACCAGCATGATATAGTCGAAACCTGCACCAGTACATTTTCCTACCAGCATGCCGAAAGACACGCAGGCTGCAAAGATGAGGGACATGTGAGGATCCCGAAGGCGTCGCCGTTGAAGAAATGAAGCAACCGAACAACCGTAGATGATACAGGCTGTGAGCACTTGCCACTGAGAAAGCCTGATCAGCGATTCGGAGCCCGCTGTCTGCGGCCAGGCCTTACACCAACCAAGACGTCAGTTTCTATCTCCCGAAAGCAATATGTGCAGCAGATCCAAACCTCCCAGAAGATTGCCAAAGCAATCATGAACTCAGTCAAACTCACCGTGTCTGGTAAATGAGTGGCTGGGCGCATTTGGTACATGAACTCTGACATGACCCAAGCGCTTCCACCTGCTGGTAGAAGCTCAACCACATCGGCAACAAATGGGATGAGCGACACATGGCGGACAGAGCCTTTTTCAGACAGTTGAGACTTTCCATTCGAATAAATAGTCATGAGAAGTGAAGAAGTCCCGCACGAAGGGAAGTGTGTTGCGAAGATGGTAAATCAGTCTCAAGCCAAACAACTTTGCTCTCTTCCCCAGATGTCAAATCATTGGGTCCATGTACTCTTATAAGTAGTCCTTCCCGGACCAAAGAGCATGCTGGGCATCATTAGCTAGACAGCAACACAATAAGCGGGCCTCAATCAACCGGGGTATAATCGATATAACGATCTGCCATCCGGCAATGCGGAGAGAATTTCCATGTGTCGTTATGGGACAGCATGGGATGGACCAACTACACTCTTGACACAGCCATGATTCCCAAGACTTTCCTTGGTTTGATGCCTCCATGCCTAATGATTGTGCTGATATTGGGTTGAAATGGTTGTAAGGCATACTCAGCTCAGAAGATGTGAGATAACGTCAGCCAATCGTTTGAGCCTCATATGGTTCGCCCGCCCAACACTCAACCACAAACCGACTGCTTTGCCTCGTACGTGGGCCAACTCAATAGGCTCATATTACGTCGCGTGTGAGGAAAGTACGAAAAGCGGCCAATTTGGGACAATTCCAAATGAATGCCTCACATTTAAGACTTGATGCCGAGCCTATCATCCCAGGATGCAGCTTTCTTGAGGCGAACCGACGAACATGATTTGGCTGACTGCTGCATTCACCACTAGCATCCATTGCTTCGTACCAGTGGCGAGGATCCGACACTGGCTAGCTTCGGGCTTTGCGTTGGGCGTCCATGAATATAAGAACTTTGATACGGCCAGAATCTCAAATCAACGGTATTGTTCCTTGGTCTGATTTCATTGTCTGTCTTGAGTAAACGTTATCACTCCAATTTCAAAAGTAGTTTTGGGCTGCTCCCTCCTCCCCTTTCAGCCCAATCCACTCATTGCCATGACCAACATGCCTAACATAACAGGGAGTTTCATATGGCGAATTGTACGCCATGTCGCAATCATCTTACCCGCGGGGACTCTCCTTGGTGCTGGCGTTGCCCTGGGGTTACCCCCGCACCCTCACTTGGATGCTGCGTAAGTCTGTATGCGCTCGCCAAAGCTTTTATCCTGATGATGTCTAGAATCTTCTCGTTACTAGCCGTGTCTGCTGTGGTTTCTTTTCTCCTGCACGGACCGGCCTTTCAGCAGTAGGCGCCTCGGACTAGGAATCGGAAGAGAAGCTGACAACTGCGTCACAGAGCCCGTCTCGGCACTATCGCTGGTCTCGTTGCACTTAGCTGCATCATTTCTCAGTCACATTGCTTCACGCAATCCCCAAAGTCAAGAACCGAGATCTTGGTCGGACTTCGAGATTATATACTGAAGATGGCCGTAGTCACATCCGTGATAGCCATGAGATTGACGGCGATGCCCAGAAACAGACAAGAAACTGCAGATATAATTGAGGAGGGAGAGCGCATCTCGCCCAATGGCATTGAGCGATACAAATCTCTGCGCAATCTAAGTACAAAACTGTCCTGGGACTTGGCTTCCACCGCAAGTCATGCGGGTCTGCTCTCCAACATAGGCTCACTGGATTTCAAGTTTATGTCTGGACCCAAATCCCATGATTCGGACTGTTCAACTGGTAAAGACTCGGACATTACACTGTCATCTGATATTCAAGGCGAGCCGACCCGGAACATGGATATCATTGAATGGACCACTGCCATAGGCTCTGCCACACGCGAAACCAAAGGGCCTCTTCTCAACGAAGACAGTACTGCAGAAGGATACGGCGTAATGTGTTGAGGCAGGAGAAGATCTTGCCAGCGGAGCTGCGCCTGTTTTAACATTGCGAAGAGAACCGGAATTATAATGCCTAAAGGACCATGGATATTACCTCTCAGGACAGGACCTTGCCCGGAACAAGGACCACGAGGGCACTCGCCGCTGAAAACCCATTGACTTTTGAACGTTGTGTTTGCTGGACCGATGTTTTACCTCTTCAAAAGCGAGCGTCAATCTTTGTTTTCTTGACTCAACTTATTAAACCCCTTCCGACCGTGGCTGGCTTAAGGATTTGTGCTTAGGATTAACCAAGGACTGCTTGGCAAAGGATCGCTAGCCCAGGCGCTGAATGTACCCGTGGACCATGACCGTAAACTTTGCTCAAGGCGAGACAGGTTTGCGGGACGATAGAGTCAGATGCGATGCGTGTGTTTTATTCACTTGTGTCGTTGGCTCAATGAGTATAGATGTATATATACCTTTGGTAGTAAATGATAGGGCTTCTAGCAGGACAATATGAGGAAAGGAAATAAACGTCGCTGAATTTGTTGCTGTTTGGGTACCCCAACTTCGGCAATGAAGAGGATCTGATCTTGTTTTAATCATGCCCAGTGAGAGAAATGTCGTGTGAGATAGTGAATATAAAGGTAGCAAGTTTCGTATCGTTCAGGGGTGACAGGAACGGAAGGACGGAAAGAGCAAGACGCATACTTACATAAGCCAGAAACCACCAATCAGACACTTTTATGACAACATCGCCAGGAGCTCATCCGCGACAACAGTGACAGCCGACTATCATCTTCAATATCATCATACCTGAACAATATCATAAGTCAATGGCACGAGGAGCCATTCCTAGAGCCAGATAGCGCGCAGGGTCATGTTTGATTCTCCGCTGCAGCGAAATCCTTCCAATCGAAGCGCTGGTCCCCCAAAAGCACCGCGCATCTACAACTGTTGGACCCTTAGCTGAGGAGCTAAGCTGCCGCCATGTATTGGCCTATTGGAACACCACGCATCCATGCTACCAGCAGCAGTCGAGCTCCAGCCTTTAAGCTTGTCGTTTCTCATGATGGTCTTACGAGCCCCTCCGATTCCAGTTTAACGCCATCCCCTGGTCCTCCAACTTCTCAATCTCAAGGTCACACCATTGATGACCTCGACTCTCAACCACCACCGACCCCGATAACACCAGGAATCCGACCTGTCGAGCACGATGACTATACATCAAGTAGACCGCCGCAAGCTTCTGAAAGTACCGAAATGGGAGGAATCCCTGTTAAAGATCCCATACTGGCGTTGCGAGTTTCACGTTCCGGAAATCTGTTTGCTGTTATCACAACAACTTCCATTACAGTCTGGCAGACCAAAGTAAGACCTGCAAGACACGTTTGGCCCATTCGCCCTTCATGCTGACCGAAATAGCCTGCTGTTATCCTAGCTGTGGTTATTCGATCAGATTATTCCCTGGAAACGTACGGCAGAAATGTCGACCTGTTACTGAGACCTGACGCTGCCATCCTCGTTATACATACAGACCAGGGCTACCTCATCACTTACTCCTTGGCTACTGATCCCGAGTCGCGCGTATACAAACCTCATTTCGCGAATTACAGCAATGTTCAGCGAAGGAGACAGAGTCTCATCGGAAGCCTCACCGGCCTGCCACCAGAGCAAATATTATGGGGCGCTGGCGAAGGCCCAGGGGTTCGCGACCTCAGTGTTCGCTTTAGAATGGTGATTAAGGTCGATGCCGGAATTGAGAGCGCGCTCGCTCTTGACGACGAGCTGATAGTTGCAACAAGGAAGCCCGCGGCTGTGCAATGTATCCGCTGGACACCGGACAATACGGGCTCACAGACGAGAACCGAGATAATTAGTCGAATGGGATGGATCGAGAAGAAGGCAAGCATCGTTGAGATGACACACGATCGTCCAATGAACCTCTTGACATGGATTACGAGCAGCGGACGAGCATATGCGGTCCAGCGCTACAATCATCGAGCAGAGAGCAGCCAGGTCGACGACGCGGATGCTAAGCGACTCTTCAAAGGCCACTGTTTCCATGTCCCCCAAGGCGAATACGATCGTGCCACTGCAGCGGTTATAAATGCAAGATTTTCTCTCATCGCCGTTGGTTGCTGCGACGGGACAGTACAGGTATACTCCGTCCGTGACTATGCAGGCAACATCCCTCATTCACATACCCATCAAGTCCCTGTGTCAACGGCATCTTCAGGAGCATTCACCAGTCTGAGTTACTCACCCGATGGTTACTGCCTTTTCGCGGGGTTTCAAAAAGGTTGGTCTACCTGGAGTATGTTTGGTAAGATTGGAAGTCATAGTTTTGGATCTGAAGAGACAACCTCACGCGCCAATGGAGAAGAATGGTTAACTGGAATTTCCGGGGCTACTTGGGTAGGGGGCGGCTCCGAGATCGTGATGACAGGACGCAAGCATGAAGCTATATGGTCTCTGGAGATGGCCAAGAATGCCGTTACCGGGTGTTACAATGAGGCAAATGTCTTCCGGACCGTACTGCAGACTCCTTCAAGTGTGATGATCTACAGAGGTTATGATGTTCCAGATCTTACCAGCATCTCGGCAGAACCATTCCTATGGCATACGGCAAAGGTCCCTCCCACATATCTCTTGAACCAATGGCCGATACGGCAGACTGTCATCTCTCCCGATGGCCGCTACGTAGCTGTGGCTGGCCGACGGGGACTTGCCCATTACAGCGTCAATAGCGGCCGCTGGAAGACATTCGCCAACGAGGCTATGGAGAATGAGTTCCAGGTCAGAGGCGGCATGTGCTGGCATCAACACATTCTTGTTGCTGCAGTAGAAGCCAACAGAAGGTTTGAACTACGACTGTTCTCGCGCGAGACAGCCCTCGATTCGGCCCAGATACTACATACTCAGACAATCCCAGCCCCTGTGGTCCTTGTGACCACCTCTGGCGAGGACTCGCTCCTTGTCTACACCTACGAAAACTTACTGTATCATTTTATTTTTACCCCACATGGCGGCTCTATACGACTCATACAAGTAGGCCAGATTGCGTTTCACGGCATTGTCAGATCTCCAGCTCGAGTGAGGGGACTGAGCTGGATATTACCCGATACGCAGTTGACAGACGGCGACCCTTCTCAGGATGTTGCCGTTGCCTCGGTGATATTTCTTGTCGACGGAAAACTTGTACTGCTCCGGCCATCCTTAAACGACGAGGGCCAGCTGAAATATGACATGCGTGTCATAGCACAAAACGTGGAGTACCACGCCAGCGTCCGGGATCAGCCATTGCGAAACGTGAACCGACAGCTCGAAGACAACCCCTTACGGAACGGACCGCCAGCACTAAAAGACTCTCTGTGGGTATTTGACGGAATGGAGCTCAAGGCCTGGCCAGACATCAGCCAAGTTCTAGATGCGGCTGGAGACAATGGCAAGGAACCGCCATCTCCAGTCTCTATTCCCGTCGACTTCTACCCCCTATCAGTCCTTTTGGAAAAGGGCATCGTGTTGGGAGTTGAATCGGATCTTGTCCAGCGTCGCGATGTGAACTTCTCGTACTTTCATTTCGCTATCAGGGTATGTTTTCAAGCGTCTTATTGTAATATGCTAGCTGACAATGACCAGACACATCTCATACTTCCAGACCTACTGCGGTTCTATCTAAGGCAAAGCAGATCAATTGAAGCCTCGAACCTGGCCCACCAGTACAAAGAGCTAGAGTATTTTGCGCATGGGCTTGAGATTTTATTACACCGTGTGTTAGATGAGGAAGTTGATACATCTCCGAAGCCTGTTGATGCCGTGCTACCTCGCGTTCTATCCCTTTTATCCTCATTCAAGGAGTATCTTGATATTGTGCTGCAGTGCACACGCAAGACCGAAGTTCGGCAATGGAAAACATTGTTTGCATACCTCCCGCAGGCACAAGAACTCTTTGAAGAGTCGTTGCAAAGAGGTTCTTTGAAGACAGCAGGTGGGTACTTAATTATATTACATACATTGGACGAACTGGGGTCCTCAACCGAACAGTCGGTGCGACTTCTATCTCGCGCCATGAGGGAAGGCGATTGGGAATTGTGTAAAGAACTTGCACGGTTCTTGGCAGCTATGGATGAAACTGGTGAAACGTTGCAAGAAGCCATGAGGATGGTGGAGGTGTCACTTAAGCAAGAATCAGGACATGACAGTATCGGAAGTCGACTCCAGATTCCGTCATCGCGCGTAACAAATGGAGGAGGGAGTGGCTTGACCAACGGCGACGAGGACGGGGCCTCGGAATCAGATAGACGGTCTGGTAGCGACGGAGGTAGTGTCGCTTCGACGATCAGTGCCATCTAAAGAATCAAAAGGGGGTTGGATCGACTGTTCATGCTGGGATTAGTTTTTGATAGCCACTGGAGTTTGAGATTGGGAATGGTGGGCATCATGCGGTAATAGGAATACCATTGTTTTATTATCTTGGAAGAGGTTAAAACCAATACGGCTAATTGACTGAAGGGAGTGATGCTGCAGTCGAACTATTTAGTTCACCATAAATACCGATGTGATTTTCGTTCTCAATTGACTAATGACTGTACCAACAAGGCTTACTTCGGCGCATCGTCAAGTCGTGATGTTTCTATGGTGTTGAGATGAGGCTCAAATTCGGGACATGTACCCCGCCAGGTCACGTTACCCTATCGTCTGGTGGCCCATCCCGTTCCAGCTCGACCACAGACTGGGACGCAACGCAGAGACAGGATGCAGAGACGGCTTTTGCAATCCCACCATCGAGAGGTCGAAACCAGAGCAAACCAGACCAAAGCATAGACTAGGTACCAACGACCAGGCCAGGGATTAACGAAACACGATATTTACGAGACCATAACGATACGACCTCGACGAAGATACATTCTCCAACACACACTGATATTGCCCACTGCGCACCTGTCAATAACCAAGCCAGCGACTTCACAAAGCTGGGACATGGTCGCTCGTTGCTGAGCTACCTTGGTCAATAGATTCTCTATATTTATTTTGCGCCCAGCATGATGGATGACTACGTGAGCGAGTCGGATAGCGACTATACAAGTTATTGGCGAGACTGGGTGAGTGCCTCCGGCAATTGTCAAACCGTGGAGGCAACGCGCTCTTGTTATCGCTGTCCGCCATCGCCGTATTGATGTTGAACGGATAGCGACCATACAGAGGCGTGGGGTCACGGGGCTCTCTTGTAATCATCTTGGAATTTCATGGGCTAATCACGGATCCTTGCAGTTCATCTCATCGAGGGGTAACGAGTACTTTTGCGAAATCGACGAGGACTACCTTACGGATAGGTTCAACTTGACAGGCCTTAACACTGAAGTCCAGTACTATCAGTATGCGCTGGATCTCGTCACCGATGTCTTTGATCTCGAGTGCGACGATGAGATGCGCGAGGCCATCGAGAAGTCTGCGAGGCACCTTTATGGTCTTGTGCACGCCCGTTACATCGTTACAACAAGAGGGCTTACAAAAATGGTGCGTGAATCTTGGCTAGATACATGGTACCACTCTGCTGACATACGAGAAAGCTTGACAAGTATAAGAAGGCCGAGTTTGGGAAATGCCCTCGTGTCATGTGCCACTCCCATCCCCTCCTCCCCATGGGCCTCTCTGATGTGCCCAACATGAAACCCGTTAAGCTATACTGCGCTCGCTGCGAGGATATCTACAACCCCAAGTCCTCAAGACACGCCGCTATCGACGGCGCCTACTTCGGCACATCTTTCCACAACATCCTGTTTCAGGTGTATCCCGCCCTCATCCCAACCAAGAGCGTGGAACGCTACGTTCCTCGCGTGTACGGATTCAAAGTGCATGCTTCGGCCGCTTTGATTCGCTGGCAGAGCGCCAAGCGCGACGAAATGCGTCGTCGGCTTCGCAAGCTTGAGATCGACACTGGCTTCCGTGACGAGATGGAGGACGAAGAAGAAGACGACGAGGAGCTTGAATTCGAAGGCATAGATGGTCGTATGGCTGTTGTGGAAGGCCTTTAGAGGGCTCTTGTCTCAAACCCTTAGGAGAGCGCTAGGATAGGTACTGGTGATAGAATCAGAGTCATACCGACTGGCACCAAAGACGATCCACACCAATTCGCTCAAATGGAGACAAATGAAGCTCCCCTGGAAACATTCCTCGTATTCTAGTCCTTATTTGGGGTTGTTGAGTGGACACGAATCTGCTTCTGCAAATGCATTCGCCGTCTCTGGGAGGCAACAAGAGCAGTTCTCTTGTTTCTGCGGCTGTTGGTCGGGTTCTGGATTGGCGTTTGGCGGCAAGTCATATGGACTGGATTGGGCTGGTATAAACAACGAAGGAATGTGATTTTTTTTCTTTTTCTTTTTCTTTTTCTTTTTCTTTTTCTTTTTTACCCTCTTGAATTATAGCTGTTCAACAAAGAAGCGTTCTTTCCCCCCCTATTAATGCATTTGGACGTGAACCTTACTGATCGCCCACCGATTATGAACCCTTGCTCTGAAATGGCAAGCAGTTATTTTGGTATCTCACTGATAGTCACGTTGGCTGAGGTTGGTATTAATCGGTCATTTTGTTGTTCGTGTCATGTCGTGTCAAAAAAATCAAAGTGGTCTATCTGCCCGCAAGCTGTTCGCTTTCCATTCATTACAAACAAAAATTCAATCCTGACCAAAATCCAGAAGTGTCACCTTTTCCCTGGAACCTGATTATACCATCCATCTGAATTACATACATGTGCACATGCCATCACTGCATGTCTTGCTGTAAAGCACAATCTTCCTTAGATTGCGGTACTCCGCGGTTCTAGACACGGTTCTCGGCATAATGGGCGTCACCGTACCGGTTTTCAGTGAACCGCTCATCAGGGAACCTGTTTTCTAGTCGATCAGAATCATCCATCCTCTGTAGCTCCACGTCTTGGAAGTTTTGGCTGGGCCTAGGCTCTTGGTCTGTGTTTTGGCGAACATTCCGTTGAGCGAGGGCAGATGTCATGGGTGGGTATGACGTATCTCCAGAATGGCCCACGTCGCGTCGAGGAGAATAGACGCCGAGCTCCTCGTCTGTACCAGCATAGCCTTGCCGCCCAACACCTGCCCAGAACGCACGTTCATCACTTCGAGGGCCCCATGCCCAACCAGCACCAGCACGAATGGGCAAGTGATAATATCGGAACGCAAAAATGGCGGCAACCAGACCCATCAAGTAGCCGAAGAGAATATCAAAGCCGTGGTGGCGGCGGTCGTGCCAGCGCGAACCAGCAATGAAGATTGAGACACCAAAGGGGAGAAGGCCAAGAGCAAGGAGGTAAATCGGGGGCGCAGCAGCTTGGCGACGCAGAGATTGGACCTTGGCATTATCTTGTCCTGCGCGTTCCTTTGTGGGAACAGAAGAAAATGATCCATCTGGGCCGCGGGCGCGCGAGGGCTCATAGGGATCGACGACAGAGCTGGTATGGATTCGAGAGGGAAACGCCGCATGGCTGGCTGCTCCTGCCACGGCAGCAGCAGAGGGCATCACGAAGGGAATAGTAACTGCGAACTTGCTGGCCATGAAGAGCGAGGCGTAAATGAGGCCACCGGCGGCAGACGACGAGTGGCCGCTAGGGTATGAGCGGAAACCGTCGTCAATCTTGTACTTGTCGGTTTGTTGGCAGATATCGGCCGAGACGAGCTGTCCTGTCATGCTCTGCCACTTGAAACCACCAACGACATACTTGTCGATGTTTTTCCAATCGGGGTCGCAGCGGGCAAGGAGATCCGGTCGAGGCTTGCCAAACAGATTCTTCATAGAGCTCGTGAAGAACCATGACAGCGTGAGAGATAGGACGAGGCCGAGGACACCAACATGAAGCTCCCAGAGCTTGCGCTGCCAGATGAGAGTCTTTGGGGTACCCTTAGGTACAGTCGGGCCAGGAACGAATATTAGGGAGACAACGGCGACAATGACGAACGGAACGCCAATGGCGAGGATGAACAAGAGGTAAGCGGGGACGAGTTCATGCTCGGCGAATGGATATCTTTGAACGACGTTAGCATTCTAGACAAACGTCAAGAGACGGAGACATCCTACGTACGAAATATTAGGATCAACAAGTGAGAATGGTCGTTTCGCAGGTGCAACTCTATCGAGCCAACCTCCGATACCAACAAAGACAAAGCAGATAATCCAGTCGAAGAGGTAGGACAAGATCAGTCGAATGGGGAAGCGACGGCCTCGCAAACCACCAGATAATGTTCCTAAACCCGAGTCGCCCATCTTGTAATAGGAATGCATATTCTATCAAGAGAGGGGAGGAGAAGAT
>JABSTL010000261.1:0-42767 GCA_013759095.1 Fusarium sp. NRRL 29148
CATATAAGGAAATACATGTGAATGAAATTTAAAAGACCTGGTCGCAATGCGAGATGGCTCAGCTATTAGCGAGCTTCGAAACTGCAGGCATCTTGCAGACCCAGTCCTGCAACCCGTCTTCAGCTGCATCAACAAGCCATCTCGCCAGCGCACCCCTTCGTTGAGAATAAGTATGACCTTTCTGACCACAATATCCCACAAACGCCTTACCATCCTCCCTATCCTTCTCCCAGCTTTCCTTGTCTGACCCACCAGGGATTCCTGCAATACGGTATATGGTCCAGTCAAGGTCTTTTGCATCGTCCTTGAACACTTGGCCCGTCTGTATAATTGTGCGGTAAGCATTTGCAGCTATGGTGCGTACCAGAAAAACTATCGCTGGTCTAATGAAAGTCCATGCGTCTTCGGGCTGAGACAGGGAGAGTGTTCCCATGGCGAAAATGCGTTTGACGCCATGTCGGCGCATTGCAGGAAAGACAGAATTTTTATAAAAGTCTGGGATGACATCTGGAGATGTCGTGCGATCACTGATCTGGGGCCCAAGCAGTGAAAGGACAATGTTGACCTTGGACATGGCTTTTGAGAGTGCTTCCTTGTCGGACAGGTCTCCCTTGACGATCTGGAAGTGTCAGTTATGCTCTCTACCACAAAACGCGCATGAGACCTACCTCCAGGAGTGGGTCGGAAGCTAAGTCCTCTGGGATCTTCTGAGGGCTTCGTGCGAAAGCGACAACTTTGTGTTTGCGGTTGAGCAGTTCTCTGAAGAGACAAATACCAGCGGGGCCGGTACCGCCAAGCACGAGGACGGTCAAGGAAGACATGTTGATATATGATTGAATATTAAAAAATAAAGATGAGAATAATATGATTTAGCTTCATAGGGTAGTCTCTTATATATACATTTTAACAATTGGCCCTCCCTCCTCGGCCTGCTGTCTACAGTCTTCCCTTCAAGACCACTCCGCGCAGAATGAGCAATGGGCGGGAAATGATTGGCTGTAAATAGTTAAGGCTTGAGCCAAGCGAGCGAGTCAGCGCAATCTCCGTTGTCTTATGTCTCTGCGCGGAGTCTGGCTAAGATCAACCATGTTCTTGCATAATCACGATTACAAACAATGAGAAATAACGGAAGCTGCTGGATTTGTCGCGTGCGCCACAAGAAATGCGATGAGACACTTCCGACTTGTAAGAATTGTGTCGCACTCGGATTGGCGTGTCATTTTAGCGATCGGAAACCAGATTGGATGGACAATGGAGACCGGCAGCGTCAGATGAGCCAACGACTGAAGGCGCAGGTCAAACGGAATGCCAAAAACAAAAGAGGCCGGCAAATGATTCAAAAGATTACTCAGACAATCGATCAGGAACCTTCAGTCGAAGTTCCCATCACATTGCCGACCCTCACCCCAGGCCCAAACTCGCCTCCTACGGCGGGTGAGACCAGAAATGCCTTTGGTACCCCATCTACTACTAGCGACAAACCCGAGCAATGTCTTTTCGGAAACACCTTTCGAGAATCCCTCAATGTCAAGCTCCATGGCGAAGAAGATCTACGGTTTCTCACAGCCTACAAGGACCATGTTTTTCCTCTTCTGCACCCCTTCTATCATCCTTCGTTCTTTGAAGGTGGCCATAATTGGCTTCTGGTTGCAGCCTTTAGAAACCCAGAGTCAAGACAATTAATCGTTAGCTTGTGTACGTACTTCTTTTCAGTCGTGCCCCTCGTTCCTGGCGCAGGATACACCTTGTGCTCAACTTTCGCCTGGGACCAAGTTCAGTGGCAATCTGAGCAAGCTTTCAAGGGGATGCAGCACCGAGTGGAAATGCTTGGCGCTACAGCAAATCTATGGGAGAGAACACACTTGTTTGGCGATATCATGCTCTTGCTTGAGTTCGAGACTATGACTCAGTATTCTCATGCCTGGAGACCTCATCTAGATGCTGCGATTGTTTTGTTCAACCAAATACTTGCTTCGCCGGAGGTAAAACAGATTGTCTGGCGGATAACCTTTGATCCGAGAGACATGTCAGCCGAAGAGGTATCCAAACTCAACAGCTCGGGCATTCACTTATTTTGTTCCACACAAGTGGCACTGCGCTTTTTTGCCTCCAAGATACTTATCGCAGACATTGTATCAAGCAGTGCACTCAAGCAGAGTCCGCGGCTTTGCGACCACTACGAAAGATTGATTACGGGCCAGGAAGAAGCTGGTTTGAACTTGAAGGATGTGACAGGGTGCGAAAACTGGGTTTACCTGAGTATTGCGGAGATTGTTACCCTTGATGTATGGAAGAAAGAGACGAAGGCGAACGGTAGTTTTTCATTCATGACTTTGGTCCAAAGAGCAGGAAAAGTGATTGAGAAGCTCGACCGTGGCCTGACAAAGCTACAGGGAGAGGAGAGCCATGTTCAAGACGCACCTGGCCAGCGAGCTGAACTCTTTGCGGAGTTCACTCTCCTGTGTAACGTGCGTCCTCCTCAGGCAGCCTACCACGCCATTACTCGGATATGGGTGAACGCTGCAAGACTCTACCTAATGGTCGTTCTCTCGGGATGGCATCCCGAAATGAGCGAAATTGTTGATCTCGTAACCGCAAATCTGGAATTGCTGGACAGCTTGAGGACGCCAAGTTGGCTGATGACGCTTGCGTGGCCCTTCTGCGTGACAGGGTGTTTGGTGCCTGATATTCAGGAAGCTGTAGTTGAACACATCTTTAGCAGAACAAAGTCACTGAGTAACGTGGGTGGCTTGATCGAGGCTATGAAGATCATTCGGCAAACGTGGACACGACGAGGGGATTTAAGTCAAGAGTGGGATTTGGCGGCTTGCTTTAGGAGTTTGGAAAATATTCCGTTGTTGGTTTGAGTGGTCGAGGATTCTTTGGCAGACGGGAACTATCAGGGGGAGACTCATTCCCAGATAAGGGTTGAATGACTGACGAGAGACTTACCAGTATAGAATATTATTGCTGAGATGAGAAACAGATCCATAAGAAATTCGCTCGTTCATAACTCAGGGCTGTCAGTAGCAATACTCACTCGTCTCAAGAGCCTACCCATCATTTATTATGCCGCCTAGCAATCTTGCGTCTAAGAGACTCGAGTATACCTATCAAACATTCTCTTAGTTAGCAAACAAAGCTGTAATGGACTGAAAGAAGATACGGTAGAAAGTCTTATATATCAGGCGATGTCGGTTCAATGGGTCCTCAAAGACGCAGTATTCCATGCGAGTAACCTCAGTTCGGCAAAATATTGTGCATCATGTTGGTTGGGGAGTAGGAGAAAGGAAGCAGAAAACATCTTACCTTTCATGAATGGTCTTCTCGACAGTGCTTGACTGTTGATGACCGGTATTCTTGGATCTTAGCTGCGAGGCTCCCGTTATCGTTTATATGCTATGCCATGTATGGTTACGTGGCTCACATCATCGTCTACCAGCTGATCGTCTCAGAATATAATGACATCTCAGTGCTCACGATGAATCATTTTGCATAGTTCAATGGATGCTACGTCACGCCGAGACGAAAGGGGCTGGCCGTAAGAATGTCCCCTGCCCTCAGTGCTGCAAAGTAGCGGCTCGGGTTTGATGAAGTGCCCGTTGGATGGATGAGAGGCCTCACTTGAAGTCCGCCGACACACAACCCGGCATGAAAGTAGTCACTCAAGTCCAATGTTTCTGTTCTATTTAAACCACCATTGATACTGAAAGACATGCATCAATGTGTGGACACGAGCGACGGAATTGTAGGAGAAAATAACTTCAAATAAATCCCAAATCCAAGCATCTATATGTCTAATGTAAGGTCTCTACGGGTCTGTAGCACCACCTTTTGACTGGTCTCAAATCTGCTTTCACAATCTAGGTGAGGGCTTGAAAGCCTCTCTAACTTGTGCTGTCAAGATTAAGTTACCTGATAGCGAACACTGCATCGATCAAGATACACTAGACAACTACCACTTTGTCTAGCACGGGAAGGTCGGAATTAGACATTTCCGATACATGATGATACAGAATGACTCATGGTGCTTCTCCCCGATTCGGTAATTTTGACCTGGGGATGGCTGGTGCTGATTGGACTACAAGCAAATTTATTGTCAATGAGACTGACCGAAGGTAACGAAACCTCGAATATACCTCTATACAGAAGACGAACAAGCAATTCCTTCAGGTATACTTCTTAAAATCCTCAAGGTTATAGGTGTCGGCTTGAGCATGTATGTTTCTATTCCATTGTGACCTTCGACGAGGCTCGTGGTTTGAGGTATTTTGGTAATGAAATCTCAATCAAGAACAATTGGTTACCCCTGCGGCTTCAATTTTATTTACTTCATTTACTAACTACAGTTACGTACTAAAGAGACAAGAGACAGAATCACTGTTGCTCCTATGCTACTAGGATTGCATGGCGGGGTTGAGGCCTTCAACACCCGAATGCTTGCGCTCAAGATTCACCAACCAGAGTATCGAATTGACCTCTACTCGATTTCGCATGTTGGCATCATCTCAAAGATGGTGGAATATCTAGCCTCTACATTCCGAGATATGCAAGTATGCTTAATTCACGGGATAGGCTGGGGAAACATGATATCCGGCATATCAAGTTGTGGTCGGCACATGTCAACTGCCGATCGAGATGCTTGGCCAGCTGCCATTTCATTATCCAAACTCGGTAGAAGAGAGTGCTGATCTCATTTTAGAAGTAACGTCATCATTTCGAAATAGCTCATTCTCATATTAATTATGTAGAAAGTCCCTCTTGGGATTGAATGTCGCCGGACCTAAAATCCCGGGCGTACATGTTCCGAGCCCGCATCATTATGTCCTGCAACCTCCACAATCAACACGTTTCCATTTTGGTCCCAACTATTCCGCCGATCTGTCCGAAAGAAATAAAAATAACGCCTTCGTAACCTTTGGATGCATTAAAACTCTCTTCACTGCTCGGCCGACTTTCGTTCAGGATATTCGATCGGCTCAGGGTCATGCCCTTTGTGTTTAAGCACTCGTACCAGCGCCCGCGCTTGATCCTGAGTTCAGTCGCGGTAATGAAAAGACGCAGCTACTGGGCAAGAAAGCCAAGTCCGGCGACAATTGCGCGTTGGGTGATTCGAGTAGAACCGCTATCTGGTTCCTTGTGTGCTCTGATAAGGAGAGCGAATATGTTTCTATGCTTGAGGAGCGTGACTGTTGAGAGACCTCAGGCTCAGAGGGAGAGGTAGGTTCATTAACGAATGGCATTTTGGTAGGTTTGTAGGATTGATCGGCGATGGTGTTCCACTTTGAGTGATTTGGGCGAATGCACCGCATTTATGACCGTTGTACTGTATTTATATCGTCTGCCACGGGGTGTTGGGTGAATCTCCGCAGTCTACAGTATGATCCAGAAGGCGGACAGCCATGGACAGTGCCAAACCAGTAAGTACTGCGGGGTGTACGTTGCACTCGGATTCTTCGGCATATCAGCGCTACTGACCGCCCTACGTAATGAAATACAGGGTCCAAGAGATATCCTGTTTTAAATCCCATCGCGTGTCTCTCTCATGTTCCTTTTCTTGCTGCTGATTTCTCTTCTCTTTCTGCTCCAACTAACCCCGTTAGATCCGTAGGCAATCATCCTTGGCGGTCCAATGAACATGGCGCAGCCGACTTTAGATCAGACAAGACTCCAAGCGAGGCCTTGATTTACAGTGGGTAATCCAGCCCCTAGGCCAGCTGATGCTCTGGGGTCGCTGTCACGGCATCTGAAGAATCGCACTGAATCATCACCCAAGCGTCGCAGTTGTTAATTCATACAATAGCCCTTTCTGTATGCTCCTTGTCCACCAATCTCACTCAACATCCATTTGAATCAGTTCGTGAAGTGAGGATAAACACTGTACGCGATAAAACTCGCATTAGCATGTGACTGATGGTTGCAACCCATAGCCTTTTGACACTTAAAGCCCCTTCGAGAACGGTCCGCAACCCATAGTAAAATGCAGGGTTCAATATGCACCTCTGGCACGAGACAGCCTACGCTACGTCATGCGCTTCTAGAGCGATGGTCTAGTATGAACCATCACTTTCTGGAGGTAGATTCAAGGGTTTCTCTTGTCCCCAGGAATGGGCAGCATTGTCAATACTGAGAATTAAATACGTTTGACCACTTTTGTTTCAAACCAAGCATTTCGCCTGTCAAAATTTCGTACTGGACTATGAACCAGACCAAACCAACCGATATGGATCCAGATAAGAACAAGCGCCTCTTGAATCGATATGGTATCCTTCCGAAGCGAGGCAACCTTCTCAATCACCAATTAGAGGTTCGCATAACCGATTTTGCCTTCAATATATGTCAAGCTAACATGGTGAAAGGGGAGAAAATATTTCGACTCGGGAGACTTTGCTCTTAACCAAGCTCATCGGTCATCTAACATTGGCAACGTCACAACAGGTCGCGAACATCCAATCCGCCAAGACATATCAGAGCCTTCTAGTTCCGTCCCGAGTTCTAGCAACATTGATGATAACGCAACCCAACAGTTATCCACAAGACGAAGAAGCCTGGAAGTCAAGTATCATGCTCAAACTCACCTTCATCAAGAGATGGAAAACACTCCCGAGAGTGAACATCACGGGACAGAAGAGGGAAACAATGGGTAGGTTACTATCGATACAATATGTTTCTGAGAAATATGACCCAATTTGAGAGTTTTGGGGGTTTCTCGTGCAGATGGAAAATGAATATTCATCCAGAGCCTAATGGTACCTACATCACTATGGCTGTCTATGTAATTTTAGCTAAACAAAGCTCTCTTCCAACGTCAGCATCAAACTTCGCTCTGCTATGACAACTTCATCCGCATTGGGATTGTCTCAACACCATGAGTAGAAGCGTAATTGGTTTAGTGGTAAAATTCTCCGTTGCCATTCGAGCAGCGTCGGGGAGCCCAGGGTTCGATTCCCTGATTACGCATTGATAGAGCTGAAGCTCGAGATATCTTTTTGCGCCCACATTGATCTATATCTTTGTCAGTGTTTTGCTACGTTCCAGCCGGCGGTAGATGCGGCGTTGAGGCAGAAACGGAATTGAAGTAGTCAAGCCTTTGCTTGGTCACAGAGTAAGTACAGATGAACTGTTTCCATTATTGGTAAGGAGCATTTGCATCTACTTGAAGCGGGAGGTACTATTGTTTGGACATTGTGATCACTCAGCAACAGACTTGTACTTGTTTGTTTATTTCTCTTCTTTCCATGCTCACTGCTGTGAGATGTCTACTTTGTTCCACCAAAACTCAGATTGCTTGCGAGCCCAATCGTCATCCGTGAACACAGCAGTCTTGCCAGCCTCTCCTCCTATCAACTCCTCATTCCCTTCGCCGAATCTCAATACCTTGGGACTCTTGGGATCATATGCCTCCCATCTGGGTCTTTGTGGGTACTCTCCAAGTACAGCATTGGGATCCCCTCTTGTGATGAAACTGGTAACGTAATGGTTCAATGTCTTGGCAAGGTCTTTTTGTGTTTCAGAGACAGCGACGACCTTGGGATCACAGACTTCGTAACGCATGTTATCGGCGTGCTGGGCACCGTTGTTGACTGTGCTGACAGCGGCCCAGTGGTAGAGGTAAACGGGCACTGATGGGGACGCTAGTTCTGCTGTCTGACGCGCGGGAGCGACATAAGCGTAGTGTGCATATGCAGCCTCAATGCGCTTGTACTGTGAGCCCATGTCCTTACGCGTCTCCTTGTACTCAGAATCCTCAAACTTGGCTGGATCTCGGTAGAGCTCCTCAATAGTGTCCAAATCCTCGGGGGTAAGCAGCGGCAGCAACTCGGCCCAAAATTGTCGGAACTGAGAAGACTCCGACATTTGCTTGTTAACATAAAGCGAGCCTTCGTTCGTTGTAAAGCCAGTCATTATGGGCACCTTATGCCACTTGCCCGACTTCCATGTCTCGAGAGGCGGTCGCGCGATGACTTCACCGTCAATGACAGGTTGGAAAGCCCAGCGAAGGGAAGGGTTGTATTTGTCGAATGTGGCTGTTTGCGCATCTGTTATGACCTTCTCTGGTTGTTGGCGCAGATAAGGGAAGATCTCATTCTCTGGGAGATCTTCGGGGACGCCGACTGCACGAAGGAAGTCCTTGAACTGGGCTTCGTGTATAGGCGCGTTGTAAGGTCTCACGGCTCGTGATGTAGGAGCTCCAGACTCAATAATGGCTTTGTGGAAGAGAGGGGCAACACCATCCTTGTAGTGCATGATATGATGGCCGATCTGGTTGAAGTTAGTTGACTGAACGCTCAAATGAGCGAAGGAACTTACAGAATGAGCACCGGCAGACAGACCAAATAATGTGACATTTGTGGGATCACCGCCGAAGGCTGCGATGTTTTCTTGCACCCATTCCATCATGAGGATCTGATCCTTTAATCCAAGGTTAAGAACACCCTCCTTAGCACTCAGACTCGAGGGCAAAAATCCCAAAGCTCCAATTCGATACTGGAATGTCACTGCGACAAAAGCTTCCGGCGCATTCGCCACCATCGACGCTGTCTTGTGCATATGCGCCGAGCCTCTATTGAACGCGCCACCATGGATATAAAGAGCAACAGGCAACTTTTCATGTTTATTCGCTGATTTGCGAAAGATGTTCGCGGTCAAACAATCCTCACTCTGCTCAAGCGTTGGGCCTACCAACAGTGCTTTGCCAGGACCTGCAGGGCCATATTCAGACGCGTCGATGACTTTGCCAGGTGAAGCTGGTACTTTGACGGGGAGGCGGAAACGGAGATCGCCTGTTGGGGGTAGAGCGTAGGGGACGCCCATCCAGCCATCTACGGGTTGTGGTAGGCTGTCGTTCAGCTTGACGCCGACAAGCTTGCCCTGGGGCAGCAAGATAGTTGGAGTGTCTGGAGAGATTTGGCTTCCCATTTTGACTTAAGTTGGGTCGATGAGTAAGTTGGAATAGCAAAATTACAGTTGTTAAATAAAATACAGACTCAACGCTGACGAATCTCAGTGTCGGGGTAGCGCCATCAGTCTAAGGGGCATCCTTTCGGCGTCCAAAAACCGCTCCGCGCTCCACGGCCCAATTCCGACAACGGCTTCAACAACACAATTACCGGAGATAAGTGTCATATGCCCCCTATCTTTCGAATCTGATAAACGAAACACGCGAATCTTCCTGTTCAGATCGGGGAACTTTCTCAACCCCGCAAATTCGCTTGTTGAAAATGAACCCGATCGCTACCGGCAATAGATCTGTGGACCGAACCTCGGAGGCTGATAACAGCGAACTGGAACTAAGCCTAAACCCGGCAAACCCAGTGATATTTAGTCATGTTACCATTGGTGAGAATGCAATTTGCGCTGCCTTGACTCGAGAACTGCAACTTTGTTGATATGGGATTTACATGATGCACTGATAGGGTGAATTCTCTAGAGAGATACGAGGATCATGTTCCCTGGGCAGTCGTCTATCGCATATCTGACTGAAGGGAAGGTTATATGATTGCTTGATCTCCCCATCATGAATCCCAGACTCTTCTCGCGGAGCAAGATAGCCTCTTGACATTACTGTGAATCGCTAGTCTCAAGACACCCTGAGTTATTCTTAGTTATCCTAAACTTGTCTATTTCTCGCTTAGGATTCAGGTCCTCGGTTTCTTACCTTCCGTAAACTGACACACAATGTCTTCACCTACAACAGGGTCGTTGCCCAACGATAAGAAGCTAGCCAAAGAAGAGCAAATCGCAATGAAAAAGCTCGACTCAATAACACAAGGCGAAGTTATCGAGCTTGATGCCACAGAAGAATTTCTCCGCCAACATAATATTACAAATGAGTACATCGGTGAATTGCTATCCGATACAGAGCTCAACAAGAAGTTGATCCGAAAGGTTGACATGATCCTCCTCCCCATGTTGATGGGCACATACATGCTTCAATACATTGATAAGCAAGCCCTTTCATACGCCGCAGTTTTCGATCTGTTCACAGACACAGGAATTTCATCAAATCAATACTCCTGGTTCGGTAGTTTATTCTATTTTGGCTACCTAATTGCTGAATACCCTTGGTTGTTTCTCGCGCAGAAAACGCGGATGGCCAAGGTTGTTAGCGGCTGTGTAATTACATGGGGAAGCGTTCTACTATTGACCGCTGCGGGAAACAACTTTGGTTCGCTTGCGGCGTGTAGATTCTTCCTTGGAGTTTTCGAGGCGCCCATCACAACATGTTTTATGATGATCGTTTCTATGTGGTACACACGTGAGCAGCAGCCATTTAGAGCCGGTGTTTTCTACTGTTGCAATGGAGTAGGATCTATGGTATGACGAGCTTCCTGGTTATTCGGACTCTACTAACATTCCATAGGTTGGTGGGATTCTTACCTACGGTATCGGCCAGATCAAGAACTTCCCCGTTTGGAAGGCTGTTTTCATGACCTGTGGAGGCATGACAGTCGTCTGGGGCTTCTTTCTACTGTTCTTCCTCCCCGACAGTATTATGTCAGCCCGTCGTTTCACCCTAGAAGAACGAGCGCTTCTCATCGGCCGCGGCCGTCTCGCTCGAACTGGTGTTCTAAACAAGACCATCAAGTGGAAACAAATCCGGGAGGCTTTTATCGATCCTCAAGTCTGGCTTATTGTCTTGTTCATGCTCCTCAACGAAATCATTAACGGAGGTATTGCCAATTTCGGCAAGCTCATCATCAAGGGTCTTGTCAAGAACCCCCTCGAAACAGTGGCTCTTGGAATCCCACAGGGCGCTTTTCAAGTGTTCTTCATTCTATCAGGCACCTTCCTGGCTTCACGAATCAAGAACTTCCGTACTATCGTCATGACTATCTATCTTATCCCCACCATCATTGGAGTTTGTATCCTCTGGAAGCTTGATCATGAGCACCATAAGATCGGCGTACTCTTTGGTTATTACATCGTTGGTGCCTTTGTATGCTCCTTGGTCCTCGCGATGCAGATGCCTGCCAGTAACCTCGGTGGCTACACCAAGCGCATCACAGCTTCAGCAATGGTCTTTCTTGCATATTGCGTCGGGAACATCATCGGTCCCCACGCCTTCTTGGGTTCCGAGGCCCCTTTGTATCCGACTGGGTGCATTACGGTTCTCAGCTGCGCAGTTGCGCAGATGGTCGTCGCAATTATGCTTCGGGTACTCCTAATCAGGCGAAACGCACGACGAGATGAAGCCGCTGCGGCTATCGGGGCGAATAATGCGGATCCATCCGAAGTGGACGGAACTGACTTGACAGATTTCGAGGTGAGTTTCAGTTGAACTAGCATTATGTTACATGGCACTAACATTTCGTAGAACCCTCACTTCCGCTACGTGCTCTAAACTTCTGATATCTCGACGACACAGGCAGACGAAACTGACCTAAGATGCCCTAATATACGCTAGATTCACCTAAGTTTACCTAAATTTAGCTGAATTCTTTTGACCACTTTGACCATGACCTCTAATTCTTTTGCCTTTCCAGAAGCGCCGCCAATACCACGAACAGATCCAAAATTCCGTCCCTACCCAAAATTATATGCGTCACTGGTGTCGCAATGTTATTGCATTTTCCTTTTCCTCTTCCAAGTCCTTGTCCACTACCGCGATAATGGCCTAGGCCATGGAAATGTAACCTCGTAAATTGGAGCACCAACAAAGAAGCATAATCCAAGAACCCACTCCTTCGTATACAATTGTAATGATCCGTTGTGTCCATCATCTGATAGCCGAACCCCTAGGGAAACGTGATGGTCTAGGTCGTTTGCCAGGTATTCTTCATCGGGCTGGTCTTCTGACCAGAGCGACGTGAAGACATGTGTGAGGGCATCCTCTTGTTGACTGAACAGCTCTTCTGACTCATCGAGATTTCTATTGCGTATGAATATTGCCCTTGCTGCTGTAGCCTTTCCAGATAAGTCGCATAGATAACCCAGTGTTAAAGGTTGATCTGCGTCCATGGCTCTAACGACCTCCTTCGCCATGAGCCTTCGATACCGCAGGCTGAAAGACTCCTCATCTACAACAAAGGCATCTTCCTCAAGGAAGTCCTTCATATCATCCACTATCTCTGCGTCCTTGCGCCCTTTCTTTGCCTTGACAAGCTCGACTAGCTGTCTCAGCCTGGTGCGCTCATAATCCGATAGTTGCTGTTCACCTTTCTGAACTGGCTGTGGTAAGCGTGGCGATGACCGCGGCGCTCGAAGAGTGTCGTCCAGCTTCCAGAGATGACCTTTTGTGGCTATCCCACTTTCGGTGAAGTTGACATCGACGAAGCGACAGCTCTTGTTGAAAGTCAAGCTTCTCGCACCCTCCGGAGCTCGGAAATCGTCGAAGAAAAGATTGTTGATCTGTTCAACCATCGGCTCATGGTCTGATAAGGGCGGTTCATCATTCTTGAGTATCTCGCCATTTACGAGACGAAGGGCCAGTATCGCGAGGTCAAGGTTTACACCACTGTCTTGAAGCCGCGTACTGTTGAGACGTGTCGCGTACTGGCAGCAGTTGGCGATGATGGCCAGACAGTCCCATGGCTCTGTGACGCCTCGTTTTCGAACATCTGAGACAATCGTTCCAGACATGGAGCTTGAAGGTGACAGCAATATGGTGTACTTGCCAGCCGTCGCCAGTATGTGATCAATCATTTCGTCATCCTCACTCGTCACAAAGTGATGTCGTCGAAAGCCAAGACAAAATTTCGTAGCGCTCTCTGAAAACCTGGCAGACTGGACACTCAACTCGCCAGGGACTACACCAAACATCGGTTTCTTGCCGCTGAGCATAAACCGTTTTGTGTCTTCGAAGTCGGCGCTGTGATGTATCAGAAGTGTCATCTTGAGACCAGCTCTGTAATTCTCCTGGAATGTCCACGCCCTTGTCCACCATTTATCGCGAGTGATTTCGTATATCAGGCATAGCATCTTACGAGCTTGGTTATACTCTGCACCTTTGGACAGTGCAAATCCGCCCTCGTGGTACTTGACAAGGGCACCTTTGAGTATCGAAGAGAGGGTCCTCATCTCATCCTCACCTTGAATTGGGCGGCCGAGCAGCGCAACAGGATGATCGCTCAGTGAGTAAACACGGTCCATTGCATCGAGGGCGTGTCTCTTTTGTCGGCACTCAGTATGTGTGCATGCTGGCTGCTTGCATTTCTTCTGCGGGATACTATGCCGATCAATCCACAGAAGCGGCACGTCATGGCACTTCATGTATTTGGTGATTCGTTCAAGTACCGAATTTCTTACTGAGGAGCGCCAGGCTTCTTGCCCATCCCTTGTCTCGATTTTATGACCCTCGCTTCTGGAATTCTGCGTCTCATGCTCGGAAGCGTCCCAGGTGTACGAAAGCGCAACAAAATTGCTGTCTCCGAATCCGTTGACGGTTTTTCTGAACCAATAAGGTGGCTCAGACTTTTCATTCTCATCTTCAGTAAGCTTTCTCTTCTTGGATTGTCGTCGACCGAGACATTCGAGATTCTCGACGATCCATATCATCTTTTGCTGCGGGATTCTGCATTTTTGTATCTGGAGGAGTGACGATATGATACCGGGTTCGTCTTCTGGTTGGTGACTGCCCCGAAGGACACGTTTTGTGGCCATTCTTTGGGCCGCTGGAAGGACATTTCGGGTTTAGGGGATGCAGTCGGTTCGACATGGGTGAGATTTCTGGTGTCAAGGATGACGACGTCAGCGCCGCTAACTTAGCTCACGAGACGCGTCGCCAGCTGCCAATCACAATTCTCTTCCGGCATATATGGGTCAATGATCGGCTGTACCCTGCAGTGGGTGAATTGGCTTAGGGTATCTCAGGTTATCTTAGATTCAACTTGGGCTGCTCTTTGACAACTTTATTCTCTCATCCTGATACAAATCTTAAGTCTTTAGGCGGCTAAGGGCTAACACTATCGCACATTCTCCCATATATTAATATTTTACAGACTCGTAACCAGCGAACATTGCGTGGTGCGCTGAGCTCGGATCGTTCATTCACAGAGGGAAGTTGTCTCACGAGATGCATTCAACACGCGAGATACCCACAAAACCAATCATCTATTCAAAACCTCGGATATCTTCTACCCAAGTTCCTGGCATTGACACCCGCTGTTTTGGCCTATGGAGCTCGATTTTCCTTTCCTTGCGCTTTTGATTTCTGTCAAACCGTTTTTGGGCCATTTGCAATTCCCGACCTACCCATTCCGTCTCCTCCGCACTATAGTCGCCGTAGTAACGAAGAGGTAGCCAAAAAGGCCATCCTTTTTGATGTCTATCAGATCCGTCTGGAGCCCCTGAGGTCTGATATCCTTTCCAAGCTTCATGCTGTACAATGTATGCTTGTGTTGAGCCTCCTGGGTACAATGTGAGTGGCGTAGCAAAGTGTTCATGCTCCATCAATAGTTCCTTAACAGGGCACTCGTCCTGGATTGAAAGGGCCCAGAATGGAAATTGCCTCCCTCTTGACTCCTTGATGAACAGAACGCGTCTGTAGTTCGAGGAGCCGACTTTCTTGTCATTCCAAAATGGCGTATCGTGCCACGTCGCGAAACAGCACGCTGTCTCGACCATGAGATATTCCTTGATGCCGACACCAGCTTGCTCCACAATATCTAGCCATCGATGCAAAATTCCCAACATCTCGTCAGTGTCCCAGCTGTAAAACAGGATATCTTTCAAAGCGCTGAAGTCGGCGTCGGATCGAAGCTGTTGATGGATATCCAACCCTCTGAAGACACAGCCTGCAATAAGGCCTGCCCATCCCTCGATGTTCACTGTTGAAACGTACTTGAACTGTTTCATGGCGTATCTCCAGACCGCAGTATTAAAAGCTACTATGTTGCTTGAGAAATAAGGCTTGCACGCTTCTACACACATCTGCGCATCATAGGGATCTACAATACCTCGCAGGATCATGTGAAATTCGGATGCCAAAATGGAGTCTCGGCGTATCTTGATGTACTCCAAAACGCATCTGGGACCATCTTCGCCATTAAAAGCGTACAAATACCTTGCACTGCCAACATGATTTCTAGAATATTAGCATATCCGTTCGTATCTGTCTATAGTTTACGCATACCTGTTAGATAGATCAAACGTTTGCGTTGCGAGAAATCTGAGGATTGACTTGGATTTCGTCAAGGCTGCCAGCTGTCATCTTGTCAGGGTGATAAATAAATAATGCTTTTCGACTTACGCCCAGAAGAGAAGTTTCATTATCAGGATCATATTCATCCCAGGCAATGACTGTTGCAGGTGTCAGAATGCCTTGAGTAAAATATGTCTTGATTTGACCCAAGTTATCATCCATAAAAGCGCATTCAATTTTCTCGCCAATCTGGCGCTGGCCTTGATGGAGGTAAATAACTCGTGGTATCTGTAGAGTGATACAGAACGGGGAGAGACTACCACGCCGTAGCGATAATTTCACGTACAAACTCAGCAATGAAGAACCTGCCGTGAAGGTAGAATCATCCTGAAAAGTTGATGAGCTTGTGTCCAACGAGACTTCTTCCGTGGTTGTTTTTCTTGTCCATTGTACAAAGGCCTTTGTATTCCAGGCCTGTCTCCATGTATAGACGTGAGTTTCTGGGCTTTTCCGACCCCAGTGATGCTTGTCGAGGTCTCGGACACTTGGCTCTTTACGTAGATCTCTGGCGGTTGACGCAGCGGTTGTTTGCAAAGGGCCACGGACAGCCTTGTGAGACGTCATAGTCACAGCCCTGAAGGATTAGAAGCAAGTTTGCAGGTTGCAGGCTGGGTATACTGTACAGAATATTTGCCGTCATATGCAGCTGGAGCGAGGAAAGGCAACGGTCCAGTCCATTTGTGGTAAGACGAATCTGATCTTTATAACATAGAAATAAAGCTCCAACAGTCTTCAAGGGATTGCGGGTATTCTTCTGCATTTTTGAGATTGTATCGAGAATGCTATGGATATCGGAGACTTTAGATAGACATTGCTGAATAATACGACTCAGCTTCTTGAGCAGATTGACTTCCAGCGTAGTGAACCGTTGTGTCCCATCTGAAAGAACGATTTCCAAAGAGCAACAAATGGTCTCAATATCATCAAGCTTGTCGGCGAGACTTTCGAGCTCTTTCGCCGCTGACTTGTAGGCTGCGATGTATTCCTTAACGGCCTTTGCTGTCTGCACTAGCTGCATTGCTAATGACACAATTCCGAAGCTTAGAGAGGCAGGGTCCATAGTGTGTAAGGTGTGTTGACGGTGAAGACTGGAATACGAGGATGAGACGCGAGTCTTTTGATGCTGACGATGAGGGAAATTGGGCTGCGCAGAATGCCTTGGAGGGGCTGTGCAAAACATCGCGATCTCATTCGGTGGATGTTTTCTCATCGCCGTCTTGTCTTGAATTGTGATTCGTCTACTGTCGCAGCCTGCATAAGGAGGGGTACAGTTCATAGGAAAACCACCTGATCCCGGAGTCTCATCAAAACGGCAATCATTTCTATTAATTCGAGAAGCAAGAACTGACCCTATACAAACAATCCATCCTCCAAACCTTTTTTCATTCTACCCATGCTCCTGGCATTCTCTCGCATTCGTTTCTTTTACCATTAAGCTTTTGATGCCTCCGATGTTCTCTTCGTTCCAAGCGACGCTCTTGCAATGCGCAAGCTCGATCAGCCCAGCCTGCTAGGCGAGGTCTGCTCTTCCTGTCATCATCCACCGGGTTGTACCGATTGAGAGAAGGTAAGACTGCTCAATACATCATCGAAAAGTGTGATACATTAAGATTTGTTCCACCATTCCAGTGTTTATATGCACCTATGCATTGTTGCCAGCCCCCGTTCAAGATTTCATTGTCCATATATCGAAGTGGTGGGAATTCTGTCAAAAGTTTGCGTATCGGGCACGAGCTGTCGGGGAACTCGATCCAATATGGGACCACTCGTTCCTTGTGATATCTCGAGAGGAGTCGTCGGCGTACAGCTGAATGCTCGAGTCCGTGGAAGCCCCGGGCCTTAGTTTCCACCCAACTGTCAGAGCAATATTTTATGGCACCCTTTAGATAATTTGCTACGTCGATCTGAGCTAGATCCAACCAATCGACCCAGCGGCAAACACGATAGCAAGCATCATCAGGGTCAAAGGAATACCATAGAATGAACCATATGTTTGCGTTGAAGTGGTGGTATTCGGAGCTGGATACTAATTCTTGCCTGCGCCCGACGATGTCTGTAAATAAGGGTGCCCAGTCCTCTAGTTGAGCCTTTGACATCTGACGAGCGGAAAGTTGGCTAAAACCAAAGCTCGCCTCAGTCAGAATCATATCATCGAAGCGGTCCCAGTTACATGGAAAATACTGCCGACAAGCTTCCACACATGCAGTGATTTGCCGGACCTTAGAGCTCCACAGCAGGATGCCGAACTCTGCTGGAGTCATCAAGGCTTTGTGCACATGGATGTACTCGAGAATGCAGGCGAAGGCTTCATCTGATCTGGGAGTTCGGTATGGAAATGAGGAACGAGCTGCATGGTTTCTGCTGTCCTTAGCATCGAGAATTACACTGAGATTGACCGTGCTGAATCTACCTTGGCTCACTTAGATCCATTTGATATTTTAAGAAGTTAAAAATATTGCGCGATTGAAGCGACATTGAAAGCTAAAACAAAGTCAGTGCGCCTAATCAAACAAGTCGGAAGAAAGCCTACGCCTAATAACGATGCTTCATCTTCGGGATCGTATTCGGTATACGTTACTACCGTGGCGGTCATAAGAAGTCCTTGGCTGGAGAGCCCCGAGTCGCTTGCAAATCGTCGGATCCGAATGCCTTCCGGACACTTTAACCTAAACCGGTGGCATCTTCTGAGACCAAGAGCGCCCGTGGGATCTGCAATCGAACAGAGAAGGGTGACAGATGACCTCTCACTATTGGCAATTGTATATAATTGTTCAACAATGATGACCCAAAGGTTAAAGTCGAACTTTCCCGCGTAAGGACTGAAAACTGGTTACTTGAAGCCTTTAAGCCCTGGATTCTCGATTTCTGCGTCTTTTGAAGAAACGCCAAACTTGAGCATTGATGTCTCCATCTGTTGGTGAGTTCCTTCGATTTGCATTGAAGAGGCACAGAGTGGTTTGTTGAATCAAATCCTGCCACGATAGGGAAAGGACCTGTCTGAGGCAATGACTGAATGATGGGGGTCGGCATGCGCAACTCTTGAGAGCTTTTAATATTTAAAACTCTGGGCCGTCAGCGTTTCTATATGTACATTGTTTACCGCCATGTCTAACTTACACTGACATTGCTGCCATGATAGGATGTAGCAAAGAGAGCGAGCTATCCAGATTATCGACATAAGTAGCGAGATCAGGTCTGTATCGCAAGAACAAGACACCCAGGGTTTTGAAGGGGTTGGGATTTGACTCGAGTTTTGCATAAACCTTCGCTATGACCCCGTTGACATTTGATACTTTGTCATAGCACTCTTGAACGGAGTGCTTCAGACTGTTGAGTAGGGGTAACAGTTCAGGTTTTGGAGTCGAACTGCTAGCTTGTGACAGAGATGACCCCAAACAGTCGCAGATAGTCTCCATGGTGTCAAGTCTAAGACATAGTTCTTCTAGTACCTGTGCGGCTGATCTAGAGGAGGTGACCAGTCCTTTGATGGTCTTTGCCTTTCCTACTAGCGGCATAGATAGGGAGCTAATCTCAAATGCCAGTGGAATGGGCTCCATGTTGGGTGTTGAATATGGGTGAGTTTGAGGGGGAATGAAGATTCTGTTGAGGGGTAATAGTAATCAACGTATGGCAAGTTTGAGAGAAAATTGCATTCTGTGAGGTTGTGCAAGGTGTCCCAATTTGACGTGATGATTCATTCAATGTCTACAGGCTTTCCCGAGGAATGAATTGACTGGATCTGTGTACCATCAGTAAGCGAAGAACTGCAGCAACCGTGACCTAATTCTGGCAAGATCGTAGACCGAAAACATCGAGATATGGTTTTAGAATGGGAACGACGCAGGGCATCAAAGTACAAAAAGGGCAGAGTCGTAATGATCTCAATGGCGGCTGAATATATGCGAATGGCTATCTAGATTCTTTTCATAATGCCCTTCCAACCATGGCCTTCCCGGGTTCTTCAGGTAGACGACCCCATAAATCATCTGTACTTTGGTTGTTCCTTGGATAAGCAGACAAACTCTCCACGTCAACCTCTCTCAAGACATGTATACTATCATTCGTCGGAGCCGCTGGTATTGGATTGGTAGCCGCAATAGTTGTGTTGGTACGAGAATCACCAGCGTGGATAAAGTCTCTCGTACACGACGTAGTTGCTTTAGTATTCCCCTTGTGCATAGACGACAATGGTACAAGAGTGCTCTGATTCTCGGCCTTTTTTGTCGGGCATGATCGTGTCCCGCTGCGATTGCGAACGAACTCAATGAGTTCGCTAAGAACAGCAAATTCTAGCTTGAGTTTGATCGAGTAGGTGACCAGCTTGATACCTTGCTCCCAGACATAAAGGTCATGGAACTCTATCGCAAGAAGAGAAATGTCCATTAGAATTATGACGAAGTTGATCGTGAAAAGCTTATATAGCATGCTTTTCGTGTTGCCGAAGGCTGTCTTCAGGATCTCAATTGACTTCCAGATGTACAGGCCAGAGATGATGAGTTCCTGCAGGTAGAATATGGACATGGAGATCTTCTCCATGATGTTGAAGATATTGTTAAAGCCCTTTCTGTTGTCGCTTGGGCTATACTCTGATCCGAAGAGCAGTACAGTCATCGTGGAATGCTATGCCGTGGTCAGTTGGGGACTATGGTGCTTAAGAGGATGACTCACCCAAACGAGACCATTGATGATGATCATGATGAGAACGGCTCGCAAGATCTTGACGTCGGTGACAATTAGGTGAAGTCGCGAGTACAAAACAACAGACTGGCCAGTAATGACGAGGACCCAACCAACAGTCTCAATGATCATGCCAACATAATCGTGTGTAAGGTCGAAGTATACAATGAGCCAACCTAGACAGTATGGGATGATTCCGAATGATGCAATGAGAATACTCCAAAAGTAAAGTCCCGATCGTCTCTTGAAGGTAAGAGAGATGAGGGTAAGCAGTTCGATCGCATTGTAGAGTGATAACGTCGAGGCAACCTTGGTTAAGTGTCAGTACATACCACTACCGAGAGGCGCATACAAGTACAGCTTACAACAACAAAGACATCTCTGCCGATGTAGACTGTTTCATCGATGGTTGTGTAGTGAGCATCCCATTTATCGCGATGGGGTAACATCATTGTGTTCAGTCGAAAAAAGCCTGGACGGTGGTGAATGTAAAATATCTCGGTAGAGAAGGATGCTTACGACAACAAAGGCAGCTTGGCACATAATGAGCGTAGTAGTCCATGCTTATCTGGGTGCTGTCAAGGCGTCAAGGCGTCATAACGGATAATGCCAGGGGTTCAAGGCCGAGAAGCTTGATACTCCAAAGAACGGTCTCGATCGACACTCACTATAGCTTAGCTGTAGTAGGACTGCCTTGGTATGGCGCCAAAAATGTGTTATAGGCCCTTTAGCATATGCCGATGAAAGTCAAAGAATATCGTGGCTTGGAGAGAGCGCGTATGACCCAATAAGTAACGCCATAGCATTCCAAGCTTCCCGTGCGCCCGCTATTCATCGGAGGAGCTGTTCAGAGCTGATCTCGAACTCGGATAAAAAAACACAATCACGTACCCTCTGATAAATTCTCAAGCTACTACTGACGAGCTTGTGTCCAGTAGGCGGCTGGTAGTTCAATCTAGACCGCTCAGCTGTTGGGTCAGATGATGACCTTGGCATTTTCTCGTTGAGACTCCATGGCTTCAATGATCTCACAGTAACTCTCTCTCGCGCCAAGAGTCGCCGGTCCTTATCCCGCAAGCAAGAGCGGAACATGATGAAGACGATCAATTCCTGTCATCGAGCGTGTGTAACCTGAGCCAAAGGGTTTTGATACGCTTGGTGCCATGGATGTAAGACATCCCGATGATCTAAGACAAAAACAGCGTGCTAACTTGGCCAATTGAGGAATCGGTGGCTTGCAGTTAAGCTTCTGTTTATGGTTGTCATGGACCTTTTCGATCTGTACCTGCATTAAACCCAAGTGGGCTACCCAAAAAAGCCCTGGTACAGAATTGTCACTTTTTGTCTGAGTTTGAAGCATCACCGACCAAGACTCATCAGGACAATTGGAAGTAGTAGCCATCGATCAAAAACTCAAGTGTCAAATTCTACAACTTTGCTTGTTCCACATCTCAACCAGCACCATAACAAAATCCTTGTATCACCAATTGATCCAGTCATCCCCGGCCTCTCAACATTCGTCCCAATACCAATCCTGACCCTGGTCCTCGCATAGTTTCTTGAACTTATTAATGTTATCTCCCTCTGTGTCACAGAATCACTGCGCCCAGTGATTGCAGTAGCAAAAGTCATTTGCTACACGGTTGCATATTTTTGTAATCACTGCGGCATTTTCAGCAGTGGACTTTTTGGCGTTTTTGCAACGGTACGTGTTGGCACTGCAAGAGGCAGATACCACGGGAGCAAGTAGAATGAGAACTGAGAGGAATTGCATAGTCATAAGTGGAGCGCAGTGCTTGTTTGGCTTTGGTGATTGGAGCTTTCTTGGCAATGGTACGATAAATGACGATGTTAAATAACTGTGATTGCTACAATACTTCGGTGCGATTAGTCGGTGATATTTATACCTGGCACTCTGCGGTTCTTTTGCCGTATCATAGCAAATCTGTGCCAACATTTAAGGGGTTATGACTGTGGTGTTACTGTCTGTCTCAAGCACCAGAATGTTATGCGAGCCGTGAGACAAAGAGATCAAATTTCTTTGGTTGGCGCGACATCGGCCGCTACTCTATCGTTCAATGACTGATCCAAGATCCGAATCCAAAAGACTGGTATATGACTTGGGCTGAGACAAGCACCAGCTTTCGGTTGTTGAAACTTCTCTAATACCATGTGGCGACCGCCCCTCTGGGAACGCATAACCATAATATCGTATTGCAAGTTGGTACTAGGCAATGCTAACCAAGAGCCATTGTATTAGTCGTAGTGTATAACGAATTCTCGTTCAACAGGGTTCATTTGGAGAAATTCTCCCTGCATGATTCCATCCACATACGCATCTCCTGCAAAAGTAAAACCTCCCTCATCACGTGAACGGAGTATAATGGGCGAACCAATGCCCAAAAGAAGTGTTAAGACGTCCTTTGGCTGTATATACTCGTGACCTAGACCAAGCATCCCCTTCTGTGTCTTGAGCAGAGTTCTCCCTTGCATTGCGACCAAGGCACTGTCTTGAATTCGGTCGACTGCACAGGAAAGCTTTCCAGCTAAAGTCCAGTTTGGTGATTCTGAAAATGACAATGGCAATTTGTCTAGGTAAGCAATCTGCGAGGCGGTGAGACTTTCGCTGCTTATTGATTTCTGTCGCATCACAGAACGAATGAGTGAACGAACTTCGGGATGAGTATTCTCCAAAGCTGTATCACGAGATTGGAGAGTCCTCCACACATAGTCCTCACCAGGCCCGGAGGTTTCTGGTAATTGCACAAAATCGATGATTGATGATATCCGGCGCATGTTCTCATTCTCACTTTCTTCCGGGACATATGCAGAAAGGTCCTCACCACATTGCCATACGTCTGTTATCGAATCCGCCAAATACCCATATCTCCGAAGGATACCGGACTGATTATCGCCATCAAGAAATACTGGGGCAGGCTTATCAATGTTCCCAGTTGCATGATACATTCGTCTTGTAGGGTTAATGGGCCACCTCTGGTAGCTGTTGGGTCCACCTTTGCGCCAGTCAACCACCCACGACGGTATGTCACCCTGTCGACCTTCACTCGGCGCGCATAAATCTATGTCAAGGCGGTCTGTATCACATCCATACATGGCCCTTGTTGCCACCGTAAATACCTCTTTCAGTGACAAACGGTAGTTTGCTTCGAGACCTAACTTGCCGTTTTCAGTTATGACTCCGAGGGCAAATATAAGATCTCTGGCGTCACTTGCGGTATATAAATTGCGGAAGAGGCCCTGAAAGGCCATGACAAAGTAGCCGTGACAATGGTATCATTTGCCCTTGTTGATGCAAACGCCGCGTCAAGATAGGTGATTTTATAGAAATTTGCCGTGAACCCATATGAAAGACATCTTTTGAGGCATCCAGAGGCATAAATCTGTACAAGCAGCTACAGAGTTCAAGTGACCTAAGTGTCTGCTCGATGAACTCCAGCGACACCGATTTGCCTCCACACATGACAAGGACACTCTTCGCTAGGGCGACTTCTTGATTGATCCAGATTCTCGTCCAATAGCTCCGGCTCATCATGTCATACAGTCCTTTTGATATGTCGCTACAACCCGACTTTTGCGGTTTGAGGCAAGGGTCTTGTATTTCGCCAATTCGGGTAGAGAAACAAATGGTCGAATAACCTCAAGGTTCAAATGAAAAGGGTCATTGGGATAGGCAAAGAGCTTCTTAAGGTAGGAAACAAGATAGGCATCAAATCTTTTATCGATTTCAATCTTAGAGGCCTTCGGTCCGATGCGAGCACAGAAGTCCATCGCGGCATCGGTACTGAGTATGCCTTCGCCTAGCCATGAGTACACGCGAGACGCACTGCTGGAAATCGCCCTCATCAACCCTACTTGATAGCTCTTCTCATCAAATCCTTCTGTTGGATGCATAAGCTATTAATCCAGAGCCATCCGGTGACGCCGTTCCTGCGAAGTTGCATCAAGGCCTGGTAGAGGTTTCTGCGTATACGAAATAACACTCTATTGACAAGAATGTACTGCTACTCAGATGCATCGCCCCAAACATATGAGAGTGCTGAATAGGTTTCATCTTCGATGTAGCCGTGGCGGAGCTCAAGAGAGAGGCGGGTGTCATGGGGTGACGGCGGACACACACGGACAAGCCTGATCTGGGAGCTATCGCGTCACAAATGTTTATATATAGCCATGCCGTGGATGATAATGTATTATCAAAGGGGGGCCAGGTGTGTGATAAGGCTTAGAGGTTATAAGAGGCTCCAGGCCCAAGGCACAAAAACAAAGAACTCCGATTGCGGGATAAGGTCAATGACCAGGTTCTGTGGCATCCTATTGTATGTGTCTATGCGATAGTGATGATGTCGGCTCAGTACTATTCCATTTGAGGCTCTCTTTATTAGAGTACGAAGTCCCCTCGTCTACAAGCTTTATGCCTGGACATGCGGGGAGAAGTGTCTCATCGTAAGTGATGATCGCACTATCATTGGAATACGTATTCTTTACTTTGTGCTTCTGAGCTAATTGCCAAATGGGGTTAATCTCGCCCGCAGGATTCCGAAGACCTTCGATCCAGTTCACACCAAGCTCGACAGTGAAAGGCGTACCGTCGGAGGATTTTCCAAAAGTGTTATGTTTCATGCGGCCCCCTACGTAGTCATTGTGTTCCAGGATGATGAAATCGTGGATGGACGCATTGTGCAAGGTATTTACTTTATGTCACGGTAGCCAACAACAGCAAATGGGCATCTTGTGGGTATATGAAGATGAAAATTCTAATGAAAATGGTGCGAATGCTACTTCTAAAATCTGTGACGATGCTGGATGTTCCTCGACTCCTCCGATGAGGATATATCCATCTGTCAAGTTGTCTCCCTACCGCCTCCATGTACATCAAATATTCCCCTCAGTGCTGGAAATGGAGTTGTTTTTCAAATTACTGTGCAAGATCATCGCAGTTGGTGTTGTTGGTCATCTGCATCGGGCGAGTGTGGGCGGGCTGCTGAGTCGGCTGCCCCGGAGGAGCGGCAACCGGAGCGCTCGTTCCGGGAACAACAGGGGGCATCTCAGAGACATCTCCCACGAGAGCCACAGAGGCAGGTCACAAGAAACAACCGGAACGACGACTCCATTCAATCGCCAAGACATCGCCGCAGAGGCTAAAATGGCAACACTCGGGGTCGTCTTAGATGCACAAGCTCTGTTGCACCAGATGTCGTCCACAACAACATGAGGGGTACATGTCTATAATGCACAAATGACCAATCATGGACACATATAGTGGAGACATTTTCGCTTTTTAACTTGTTTGGGTATTGGGATGTTTGTTTGATAGATATGGTGTTTAATGACATGGGTTTTCTCCTACATCCGAATGCGGATCGGAAGCTGTCACACTCACACATGTCCTGACTGTAAAATTGGTAGATTTGGGCCTCTCGTTTTCGCTCCGACGCGCTATGGAAGTGTCTCAGTCGACCATGCTTGAATAGGCCGGGTCTGGGCAACTTCTGGGAGTCTAATTGAGTGGCTGTGTTCCTGTTGGATGCTCCCCTAGTCTAATCTCCACCATGGTCCTCTTACTTCCACTCCAGCTCGGATATATCACAAAGTGATGAAATTGGATGCGACAGCCACCGGAACTTATGTGTTCCATCTCAGACTATTGCTGTATATCACAATGAGGTCCTATCACTATAAAAGGCTCGTAGAAGCGCAACTATTGGCTTTGGATGACAACATCAACATCCGTCATCACTCTAAATTCATTCCATCCAATCTGGCAAAATGGCTCCCCTCCACGTAGGTGCACTTGTCTACGACTATCAAGCTATAGATGTCTTGGGCCCAACCGACCTCCTCCATTCTGCCACCAAGCCATATCTTCAGACTGTATCGGGCTATATGAAGGTCGAGCAAGACACCATCTCTCGCGCCCCAGAGTTTGTCTTTCATCACATCGGCATCACTCGCGAAACCTTGGTTCTTCAGACAAGCAACATCCCGATTGTTCCGACTACAACCGTTGATGAATGCCCCGAAATTGACTGTTTGCTCCTCGGGGGCCCGGATCCCGCGAACTTCGAGCTTCATCCCAAGTACGCCGAGTTCATCCAAAAGCACGTCGCAGCTGGAAAGCTTCTCTTCACAACTTGCACTGGAGCCAGTGTCGCAGCGGCAGCCGGCATCCTTGACGGCAAGAATGCGACAGTCAACCACGGTGCTATCCAGCCTCTCAGACTGAAGTTTCCGAACGTCAAGTGGACTGATGAGAAGAAATGGATTGTTGATGGAAACATTTGGACTGCGGGCGGTGCCGTCGCTGGGATGGACATGTTTGCGCATTGGATCAAGGAGAATTTTGGAATGGATATCATGGTCTTGGCTGCGTCGATGTTGGACTATGAGCCGAGGGACGCTGACGGCATTTTGAATGTCATTCCAAAGAGGTATGATGAGAGCGGCAAGCAGCTGCAAACTCATGTGTTCAAATAGACAATGGTGCCAGTACCCGCTGAGACCATCCTGGGCGGTCTTGGTCGAGATACCTAGGCAGGTTCCTATAACATCATCCAAGGAATAATTGAAACGAAGTTTCCTCTGTCGGTCCATGCTCTCGTTCACAAGTCTCAATTATAATTGAAACGTAAATCTTATCTATTGCATATTAAGTCATCTCATGACTGGGTATATAACATATCTAAACCAAACACCATCGCATCGATCATCATTTTCTTGCATCCGACTCCTCAACCGTAAACTCAACTTCCTTTGTGATTCCAGGCATTGAGGGGATTATTTCATCCGAACTAGCCTCACCGCCTCCTCCGTGAATGTAGACATTCCGATCATTCACACTTCCAAGCCCCGTCATTGATCTGATAGACCTTCCATTACTCCTCTTCCAGTTTGATCCATTTCCGTCGCCGAGCATGATACTTCCAGGTTCGGGGCCGCCTTTATACTTTGAACTGACGTTGTTGGACGAGAGAAGTGACCCGAAGATAGGTTTGAGCTTTTGGCGCATCCATCCCCATGTGCTGGGAAGATTAGCTGTCACGACGGCAACGAAGGACTCTCGTACAGCCCAACTCGCTCCTTCTTCTGGCCCCGTCTTGGGATTCTGGGGATGTCAGTGTGCTCTTCATCATAGCCTCTGTGGTGGTGGAAAGTCACATACCTTGAGGATGAGGATACATCGTAGTATTCCAGCAACCATCACAAAGACGGCCCCAGAGAAGAGCACAAGTAATCCATACTTCTTCACTTTGGGAATTCGAGCTCCCCAAAGCATTGGAATGGGGATCGCGAGCAAGTAAATATCAGATAGGATGTTGAGGCTGACAATGATGAAGATGTAGAGCTTGGACAGCGCGGGATGGCAGAAATCTACAAAAGATTAGTATCTTGCCTCTCAAGTCCACCTGTGTCTCGACGAACTGCCTGGGTCGGGGTATATCTGCCAAAAGCGGCTGAATGGATGGCAGCTAAATAGAATACAGCAGACGATGACGATGTAGGTAGAGGCGATGAAGCCGAAGCCGATATAGATTCGAGTTTTGTAACCGGTGAGACCAGCCTGGCGAGCTTAGCCCTGTCATTCAGCTTGGATGACGTGTTCAGCTTACCGTGAGTCGGAAGTAGAAAGCGCATAGCGCACTCTTGATAACCCAGAGACAGGTGGCGTAAGTTAACCAACCAGCGATCTGGATCTTGGATCCCCCAACCCTGTCAAGCTTAAGTCAACCCATGTCTGCCTGCAAGGTCACACGACCTACCTCCATCCATGTTCTTCACTGTCCCGCGACAGAGCCTTGCGCTCCTCATCTGTCATCCCGCTATTAGTCAATCCATGAAACTTTGCTCCAACAGTATACGCAAGCGCCGTCTCGATCGTATACGGAATAATCGCCACCAGCATGAGGTAATCGTCGGCCTCAAAGTTCCTCACGCCGACTTGTCGTAACCTCGCAAACGTTCGCAGCCCAATGACCGAAATGCCAATGGAGAGCAGTGTGAACGCCTCGGCGGCGAAGGAGGTAGCACTGCCCATGGCTACAGAAACAAAAAGCGATACGAAAAACAAACGACTGCATAGGGGTCACGACCCAAGGGGAGGGGAAGCCTTTAAAGCCAGTTGCATGGGCCAAGTCCGTCCCTCTCGCCAATCACAACTCTATCTTGCAGCATCGTTCCGGTGATAAGAATCCCAGGACAGATCCGCGCCCAGGAGGGGATGACATGGGAAATAGATGCGGATGAGGCTTGCGGTAGTATCCTGCGCTAGAAGACGATCGACATCCGCCAAGGATTTGGTGTAGAAATGGGCCTCTCAGCTGCCGACTCGAGTCATTTCCTCACTGAAGATCACTTAAAAAGTCTTTGTCAAACTTGATAAGCAGAATGATCATTTCATGTCAAAAAAATGGCAGTGAGGTGCGTTTCAGATAACGCCTGAAGTTTCTTTGCTGAGAAGAGGAATGTTTATCGGTTGACGGTGTTGTACCGTCATCTCGGGAAGAGAGTCCCGTTTCCCGAAAGGACCAATCAGTGTCAGCTCTTGTCAGTCGACTCAGCATCGACAGAGTCAGAAAGAAAGGGTTCATGAATGACTTACCTTGTTGAGACAATGTAACCGGGTTACCAAACTCAAAAGCCTCTCCTTCTTTGCTCATGCTCTCCGGATTTGCGAACACCCGCGACCATCTCAGGGGCTACCGAGTCCCCGGATTCTTCATTGCAGCTCCCCGCGACCCACCTTCCGACTTTGCAAGGATTGTTCGGAATCAGAGGAGAGGGTTCTGCGCCGCAGTTTGCTCAGGAGAAGTTATCTTGATGTGAATTCATGAGGTCTTAGAATGCATGAGTCGTGAAATGACACGTCAAAGGTCCTTTTGTTGACTACCTTAGCTGAGTCTGATTGAAAAAGTTCATGATAAGTAAGTCAAGAGAAGATCGACCGCAATGAAGACGCATTCCGCTCAAGTGCCCCGCCGACTTTTTTAGCGCTCGTCATCGTTTCCCTTTGGAATCCATAGGGTAGACTACGACGATGGCTACGCTGGAAAAAGGTTGCGATTGCAGATCGCGTATCTTTGGATTGGCAACGTTGGACTTGACACATTGCTTATGGTAATTGCTTTCATCAAGCACGCGAAATAACAGCCTTATGGGGCCAACGTTTGCTCCTGTTGAAACGGCGGGAGGCCATCGACACGTGGAACCGGAACGCCTGGTCGGATGCCCAAATTGGTTTAGGGTGGCTGCGGTCTCGCAAGACATCCATGTCTGGTAAGATCAGTTCATTCTTCTTGGATAGATACAAAGCGATTCGAAATAGAGTTAGCAAGGGAATTAAACGCTGACCAGAACGTCAACCTGGACAATCTGGGGGTTGAAGGCTTATTGGCGTCATTTGAAGACTCATATCAAAGGCTCGAAAACAATTTGATAAACCACTGTGCCGAAAATCACAACATCGGACGACAAATTGGTCCAAGCCTCCTTAATGAAGACTCAGGCTTCACGATAAGACCAGGCGTGAAAAGTGGCTGCAGTACAATCTTGTCACAGATCATGGATGGACGGTGGTTTTTCAGTGGACATCTTGAGGGTGGAAACAGTATTCCTGTGTACAAAACATTCATACGCAATACTACGATTAAAGCTTTACCGACGTCATCACTGAGATTCAAAAACAACCAACCGCATAGTCAATAGCAAAAGCAAGATCTTTCGATGTATCGAATGTTCATGTGCGAAATTACCTCCTCAACCTCAATCTATGTAATCCAAGCATATTAAACAAATAAGCTAAAAGTCCTTTTTCGCGGACGACCAAGAAGTTTCGAAAAACTAAACAAATCAAGTCATTTTCCCATATCCAGCAATGTCCCAGTCATTAACGCATAACTTCATAAGCAACCCTTGTCTAGTCAATTGCTTCGATTGAACAAGCTCATCCGCAAGCCCCCTTTCTTTGGCTTCTGATGAAAAGAGCTCTGCGCGCTGACGGGTCGATGTTCGAAACTGTCGATGCTCTCCATGCGCTGAACTGGCTGACGGACTGCGGGTGGTGGGGGCTGCTGCACGAGCTCCCCGCGGAGAGCTTTGCCCACCTGATCATGTTGACGTGAGTAGTCGTCGTGCTTGGACTTGGCTTCGATGAAGCGGTCCTCGGCTTGGCGACGTCGTTCCTGAAGAGCGCGGATCTCATCGTCGAGTTGGTTCATTTGGGCTTGAGCTTCACCCATGAGATGATCATACTCGTGAATCTTCTGCTCAAGAGGTAGAAGAACGCTCTTTTGAATGGAGGGGCTGTTGAGACGGTTGATGTCATTGCCAGGGACTGCTAGTCGGTCTGGCGAAGGCGCGCGACGCTGCTGATGCTGCTCTGAGGCCATGGATTGAGAAACACGGCTCTGCTGGGTGTTTGGTCCATTTCGGGGAGGTGACTCTCCATGAGGTCGGGGTTCAGACTCAGAAGCGCGGCGGGATTGTCGTCTGTATCTAGGACCATTGGGCTGCTGCTGCTGAGGACCGCCGTCCATTCCGCCAGGGTAAGTAGGAGGCATTGGTTGCTGAGGACCTGGACCTGGACCTGGACCTCTGGGGGCGTTGTTGTGTGGACCTTGACCGGGAGGCTGTCTTCTTTGGCCGGCATTACGAGCTACTTGACCAACCGGAACAACACGCTAAAAGGAAAAGGTTAATTACGAGGCTCTGGAGCGGAGAAAAGATGTTGCAGAAAAACAATGTTCTCTAGCGTGAAAAACTCACCTGCTGCTGCTGTTGTGCTTGTGCGAGCATAGCGTCTTGGAGTGCCACGTCAGAGGTGGGTGACCGCATCTCGAACTCTTCACTCTGAGGGCGGAAGTCATCGAGTTGCTCGGGCGATTGAGTGCGTCTGTATCTCGGACTCTGGCCATTTCGCGCAGCACGAGCTGCCTCGCGGGCGTCGCGAGCAGTGCGAGGCTCAACTGGATAGCCCGGGTCTTCCAGGTTGTATCTTGGCTGATGGGGAGCCGCCATGGTGGCCATCATGCGGGGGGTGAGATGCGGTGAAAGAACACAAAGAACAAGAGAATTGGAATGAGAATGTCTTACGAACAAGACATGAAAATAGCGGGTAGAGAGTGAAAGGAATGAGAATCTACACCGATAATGTCAGGAGCTGATTCATGTTTTAGTGAGGTCTGGAAAGGCGAAGGCTGGAAATCGCGAGGTTGGTGGTTCGGCTTGGGTTGCTTTTGGTACAGCCAAGGATCAAATTTCTTGAGGCTGGGGAGTTTTCTTAGCTCCAGGGGTGCGACCCACTGAAAGACAACACCAGCCACTGCCCTCGTCAGACCCGGAAGACAGACAGGGTGTCAGAATAAACTCAGTAAAAGGCACTATGAATCTATCTTAAATTTACCTAAGCCTTTTTGTCAATAGCACAGTTAAGACAGTGCCGTTCTATTTTTACAAGGACATATGCGGCAACGCGCATGGCTTCGTATCTATCAATCGAGTACACGTTGAATTCACCTGTAGCGGAGTGTTCTTCTGTACTCGTAATCGATCCACGTACGTACTGACACAGCGGCTAGATGCATCCCTTGGCTTCCAGGGATCATCAGGCGTGGCTGGGTCTCGAAAGCCCGGTATTCCCAGATTGACGGGCGCCCATCACTTCGTTAAAGCAAGAAATTCGAGATGAAACACTTCAATGACTTGCTTTAGTGTTTTGCTATTTGTTAAACGAGCCTAACGAGACTAGTTCCGCCGTTGAGTTTTGGTCTTGGTTTTCTTGGCTGGTGATGCTTGCGATTTGAGGTTGCACTCACTTCTGCACGTCAACGTTACACAGTGTTATCTGGACGCGCGTCGAGACAGCAACGATCAGTGCTCAACCTTCGCATTAACTTTTATTGTTCTTCTTTTGAGTGCTATGAGAACATTGGTTCAAATTACTCCGTATGTCGCACTCAATTGCGACAGTTTATGCTTGCGACCGTTGTTGTAGTGTGATGACTTGCTCTTCGTTAGCCGTAGATTATCGCGTTATGGTCCGACACGCAAAATTTTCAGCGTCAGAAGCCAGGCGGCCCGTACCATTACATCCAAGCCCAATCTCACCGCCATCGATTACCGTGACTCAGATCTCAAACACAGCCCAACGTTCGTCGCATACAGGGTAAATGCTTGCTGACGCCCAGCTTAATTGAAAGCGACACATCACGTCATTCAAGCACAGCGAAATGACCCAAGATACGACGGTGCCAAAATTGGTCACCGTCATAATCACAACTTCCCCAACTCCATCCGCGCCTTCGACGGAGCTTGTCTCAGCGGTCCTCAAGTCATTTGAAGAGCATTGCCATGCTTTGACATTATGTAATGTTATTGTTGTTTTCGACACTTTTGATCAGATAGTACCTACAGCGCGATTGAAGAAAGGACAGGTCACGCCCCAGCAAGCAGCAGATTTTGACGAATACAAGAGGAAGGTCAAGGAACTCATACTCACGAAATATTGCCATGTCGGTGCTGAGTTCACCCAACGGCGTGCTACGGCCGAGTATGGTAGTCCCAACCTCCGGAACACGGTTGACTATACGATATCGCAAACCAGCGACAAGAAAGTCACCTTTATAGAGCCGTCAAGACGACTAGGGTTCGGCCTTGCAGTCAGATCAGCCTTGAGGGTAACTCGAACTCCTTTTGTCTGGGTGCAACAACATGACTGGGCTTTGGTTGCAGACTTCCCCGTGGCGCCTCTTGTACAAATCATGAAAGCATACGATTCGCACCCAGAAACTCCCATCAAGTATATATGCTTAGCTGCTATTCGTATGCTCTCACAAGCCATATCAGAACAGCATCCCGTCCTGCGAGAGCTATCATTATCTCTTACACGGAAATATGAAGATCCGACACAACCTGGTGTCAAGATACCCTTGACACCGATTTACTTCTGGCATGACAAACCTCATCTTGCATCAACAGCGCATTACCTCGAGAGGGTGTTTCCATCACGGTTGGCTATGCTACGAGGAGATTTTATTGAGGACAAGATCGGACAGAGAGCTCGCGCCCAAATGAAGGAAGGCCTTGTGAGTGTATTTTCATTATGTCCCCGACGAGCATCGGCAGTTACTGCTGCGTGAATGCGTTTGCTGACGACAAGCAGTGGACAAAATGGGCTACCTGGCTTTACTACCCGGATGATGGGAAACAACTATGTTTGAAACACCTTCAGGGGAGGACTTGGGTGGGTGCTGAACGACAAGCCGATAGAGCTGCGATGTGGAGAGAAAGGAATGAGGCTGAACGTGCAGCTCAAGACGACGGCTGATCTGGATAGCCACTGTATTGTCAGTGAGCCATACTCCCACATTGAGCTTGGCAGCTGAAGCCACCATCTAAGTATCGCGATTGCTTCATCGCCGACACCACAGCACAGATTCATGGGACTTTTCTCTTTGCGGCTATGAACTAACGACAGCTCTCTTCTTTTGGAAATCTCGCAGTTTTGTCAGTTTTGTCAGCTTTCTCAGTTTACAATGCAAGAATCACTCCATTCACTACTCATGCGCACAGCTCCTCGCCATCCCTTCATGCCTCTATTTTCCTCATCTAAAGTTTTCCAGAGACTAAACAACGCCAGTTTCGAGGGCAGCACCGAAGCGGTACTCGTGGATACTGGAACACGCACCCATCACTGGGAAACGGTACTCTCCGAGAAGCTTGCAAAGGTCGCTGCCAACATCTATCGTCTCCTCGGTGAATATGTCAGCATCTGACTCGGCGATATAAATCCCGAGTACTGGACTCTTGGTACCCTTGAGAGTTTGTACGATCTTCTGTTTCACGCCACTCGCCATATAAATGACCCGAATCAGCGGAAAGAGAAGTCTGGCGACATCAAGACTTACTTGATAGCCTGCGCTTTTGCCGGTGCCTAGCGTGGCATGAAGCTAGCACTTTATCCAAGGCGTTTTCAAGAGAAACAGCTTTTCTTCCCCATTTCACAAAAACCTCGCAGACGCGACCACAGTAAATGAGAGCGAAGGATCGGAGAGCGAGCCCTTTATTCCTACACCAGAAAGTCCCTAAACGAATCCCATGACCCGCAAGCATCCTGCAAACGAGTCTCTCCTTGATACTTCCCCCAAGCAGCTGCGCCGACAGGGGATTGCTGTTTCAGCGACGACGGGCTATAACACTGAGGTAATTCCACAGTCAGGACAGGTTTACAATGCTGACTTCCACAGTTCCTCTCAACCGATTGCGACCTGATTTCCGAACTTGAACAATACCAAGATGGGGAAAGGACAGCTTTCTGAAGATGTTACGGAAGCATCCCATCATCGCTTCAACAGCCATCCGACTGCCTCTTTACTCATTCGCTTAACGGTATCCTTACAGTGCCATTCTCTGCAACGCAGCGGCCCTCTTAAGACTGCTTCTAAGCAGAAGAGGCGCTATAAGAATGTCAAACAGGGAATCAAGCAGCTCTATCTCGCAAAAGCATTCTTGCTGGGCTCTGATGGCCATGCCAGAAGCACTACTCCCAACATCAAGCAAATTGTTCTGCAGGCTGAAGGACCCCAGAAGAAGGAGCTTTTAGTCAAGTTACTGAAGTAAATGCATGGTACCCATGCTATCTTGGACGATTTCCTGTTCAACATGCATTTCGCCAGTCACATTGATGCACGGTGATCAGACCCAGCAGGAGCGAGAGACATAAAGCTCAAGAACACCAATAAACACATATTGGTAACATACTTGTTACATTCACAATTACCTAGGGTCTAACTTCTGGCTGAAAAGCTAGATATCCTGACGATGAACTCTAGAGATTTATAAATAAGTGGCTGCTGCTCTTCTGCATGGATAATTAGCTTTTTGATACACACAACCCAAATGGTTTGCTGAAGATCAAAATATTGCCAGACACACGAAAGGTCCAAGAATGGAGGAAGGCGAACGCAGGCAAGGATTTATAGGAAATTCCCGCCGTAGATCCTCTCGGGGAGCAGGGACCCAAAGATCCGTTCGCACGATTATCAACAAAGAGGAGAAAGGAACAGAACAACGGCAATGTTCTCCAATTTCTTACCAGGAAGCTCAAGCACGACGGTATATAATTCCGATCGATGAAGTACCTCGGTACGCAGTGGACTTGCTTCGTCTTTGAAGGATGCTGTTACATACAACCCGATGTGGCCTACGAACAGCTAGAGGCCAGGATCACGAAGCGGTCACAGCACATAGCCAGACATGATACAGCGAGCAAGTCTGGTGGTGAACAGCCTGCAATACAGGATATCAATACGAAGTCAACGGGGAGCCCCCAAACAGACACCACCCCCCAACACCAGTCTGCATGCGCAACGGCCCAAGAAGCCACAGCATCACTACAAGATGAAAATTTGCTTCTACGCCGGTTCAAAGACGAGGCTTACATCCCGACCTAGGGGATGAAATAAAACTCGGGACCTTAAGCCTAACTGATAAAAAGATTTAGGGAACTTAATATAAATTTAGTATGAGTTTAGGATACCTTTTGTGGAGTTTATTTTATCGCCCTAAACTTGGGTCTTGTGTTTTCTTGCTCCCTAAGGCCCGACCCAAGAAGACATCGACTGCTTTGATGGGGCCCCTCAAATTCAAGACACAGCGCTTCGCTCACGAGCCCAGGAGGCGAGGCAATATTGACTACAGCAAAAGTCGGCCAGAGAAAGGATAGAAGGGCTAGGCGTTCCAGAAGATTGTATTCGCCGGCTGCTTAGCGACGATGATTCTCTGACTCCAGAAGACGTTGAATTACTAGACGAAACAACAGGGTTCTGGGCTGAAGATTTCAGCTTGGACGAAAAGATTGTCCGGGCTCGGGGCGCAACTGACGAATGTTTCTTTGACGAATTTGAGGTCAACCCAAGTAAGAACTTGCATCCGACACTACATGAATTTGCCTCGTCATTCTTGCAAGCCCGCCACCTTAGCCCCAGGGGGCAAGAAAACACTGAACCGTAATATAGGGTGTCAAAATAAACTTAGCAGAGAGCACCCTAAGCTTAGGCTAAATTTACCTAATATTTTCATCGCTTAGGGTCAAGGCCCTGAGTTTTCTTTCCTCCTCTAGCCTAGACCATAACGGTGATGTCGGATGCCCTGGCCTCAATCGACTTTCCCCGCATGGCGCTTGACTCGTGGAGCGGTTAAAGAAACTTCCATCTTTGAAGCTCTTTCATTACAGGATCTAGACATTCTTAACTAAGTAGACGGCGCGTGCCGCAATCAATTGCCGATGGATCTATGCGGGGGTGCCGACCCCTCACCTCGAGCCGATCACCGTTCTCCATGATCGGTGAATCATCATAACGACTTGGCGATCTGGGGAAAAAGAAGGATAAAATGAGTTATAAAAGAGTATAACGTCCAGTATGAATCGGCTGGGGTAGATAGTTCAAGACAATTCAATTGACACAATGAGACTCTTGACTCCCCTCATCATTGCCTCCAATGCCATCCTGGCAGCGTCCCAACTCATGGGAACGCCTTCATACGAGTATCTCTACACCGTCAACGCAACCCTCGGCGAACGTTGGCCGATTGGCGACTACGGTCAAGGCAGCCGCGTTGTGATTCCCATCACCGGCGGAACCTTCAAGGGACCAAAGCTTTCGGGAACGGTCACTAACCTTGGTGCCGACTGGGGTCTCACCGACACCAAGGGCGTCTTCTTCCCCGATACCCGATACAACCTCAGAACTCATGATGGAGCTGATATTTACATACAAACTTCTGGTCCGACACAGCCTGATGGAAGGACGTTGTTGAGGGGCGTTTTCCAGGCAGCGCACCCGGACTATGAGTGGTTGAACTATGTACTGGCTGTCGGGGTGTTGCAAAGGCCACCCGCGGAAAGCAAGGGTAAATATGTTGTTATCGACATGTGGGCAGTAAGTAATTCTGGCTTGTTAACGGAGATCAGATGCTGATCAGGACATAGATGGTTTTGCCGGACTGTAACGGGAATTGCTAGGGCGAGGCCGACGGTGACATGGCCAGGATGAACATTAACTCTCTATGGATGGACATGGCGTGATTTAATACACCCTGGTAGAATGTCACCGCCGTGACAATTCCGATAAAAAGTCAAAAAAGTGCTACAAAGTTCAGATGATCGAACTAGTTGTGGATCTGGGGTATTTCCATCGTCAATGGGAATACGAATGTACGGAAATGGCGATAAAGTTCACAGGGGTTGTATGTTACAATTAAATCTACAACTTCACTTGTTGACCTAACCTATGAAGAACACGTGAGGCTATAAAAACACGCATCCATCCTCATTCTTGGAGTAGTGATAATGAAGTAGATCAACAGGGATCAAAGTACCGTATGCCGTATGCTTGCAGCTCAGCCGTCATTGGCAAGGAGGATGTTGCATTGGGAATCCATTTGACGCGCAATGATTCGGGATGTTGTCCGGTTCCTGAACAGATGTGCAATGTTTCTTACTGGCGATAATTATCGATCGGCTAAGCAGGGGTTGTGCTGGTCGGTCCTAGAAAAGACCGCGAACCAGGCCTGGATTTCAACAGTTCCAGTTGAAGATACCCGAAATCACCCTCTTGGCGATTCTTGGATTGACAAACTTCAAACGCCGTGGGTATTATTGTGCCACGATTTTACATATGAAGACGCAAGATTTAATTTAACAATGGCCTCATTCCAAGAAGTCTGCAGCGCCCCTAATAACAAAACCCATAATAACACTAGTCTCCATCTCAAGTAGATTATCCGGACCGATATCTCTGCCCATCCTCAAAACGACTGACTCGCAAACTCCTCCCCAATCCATTAACCCTGTTCATGAACCCCGGATCTAATTCCCAACCAGGCCAGCCGAGGTTTCAAGACCCCTTCTCTTCCCCTCACGAACCCAACTACCACCCTGCCAAACCATCCTCAATCCGCAATAGCACTCCCATAGTATTGCCGAGGGTTGCGGATCTGGTAGGGATCAACGGCGTCTTGCTGCTTCAGGAATCATCCGCGTATTTGCTCAAAAGTATCACAAGGATCCCCCGCAAAATACAAGGGCATGGGTTTTGGTAAACGTTTATGCGGGAGACGGATATAAAATAATGTTGTCCGCCGGCCGTATTGTCTTGCTTGGCTTTATTCCCCAGGTTCTCAGCGACACCTCGACTGATATTCGTGTACCGCAAGACAATATGCGCCCTACATTTTTGCTCTTTTCGGGGCTGGGGGCTTGTGCTGCTGCTGGCAAGGGTGATGATTTTGCGGCTAAATGCGCTGGTTTCAAGAACTCGCTGAAGCTGCCCAACACCAAGGTCTGGTTCACTGAGCACGTGCCTGCTGGGAAAAATATCACTTTTCCTGACAACCACCCAACATGCACGCCCAAGAGCACTATCACTGATGTTGAGATCTGCCGTGTGGCTATGTTTGTCACTACTGGTCCCAAGTCAAACCTTACCCTTGAGGCTTGGCTTCCTTCCAACTGGACCGGCCGATTCTTGAGCACTGGAAATGGTGGAATGGCTGGATGTATTCAGTACGATGACGTTGCCTACGGTGCTGGCTTTGGCTTTGCCACTGTTGGAGCCAACAACGGTCATAACGGCACCTCAGCTGTCTCCATGTACAAGAACTCGGGAGTCGTGGAGGATTATGTTTACCGTTCAGTCCACACTGGAACTGTCCTCGGAAAGGAACTTACAAAGAAGTTCTACGGCAAGAAGCATACCAAGTCTTACTATCTCGGATGCTCAACTGGTGGACGACAAGGATGGAAGGAGGCGCAGAGCTTCCCTGATGATTTCGATGGTATTGTGGCTGGTGCTCCCGCTATTCGCTTCAACGGCCTGCAGTCCCGTTCCGGAAGCTTCTGGGGTATCACTGGTCCCCCTGGAGCGGCTACCCATCTCAGCCCCGAGGAGTGGGCTATGGTCCAGAAGAATGTCTTGGTTCAGTGCGACGAGCCACTTGACGGTGTTGCAGATGGTATTCTCGAGGATCCCAACCTTTGCCAGTACCGCCCCGAGGCTCTCGTTTGCAGCAAGGGGCAGACCAGTAACTGCCTTACTGGACCCCAGATCGAGACAGTCCGCAAGGTGTTCGGTCCTCTGTATGGTAACAACGGCACATACATCTACCCTCGAATTCCTCCTGGAGCCGATCAAGGTTTCGGTTTTGCAATTGGGGAGCAGCCTTTTCCCTACTCTACCGAATGGTTCCAGTATGTTATCTGGAACGATACCAAGTGGGATCCCAACACCATTGGACCCAATGATTACCAGAAGGCTTCTGAGGTCAACCCATTCAACGTCGAGACATGGGAGGGAGACCTTTCCAAGTTCCGAAAGCGTGGATCCAAGATCATTCACTGGCACGGTCTCGAGGATGGCCTGATTAGCTCTGACAACTCAATGGAGTACTACAACCATGTCTCAGCTACTATGGGCCTGAAGAACACTGAGCTTGATGAGTTCTACCGATACTTCCGCGTCAGCGGCTGCGGTCACTGTTCAGGCGGAATTGGAGCCAATCGCATTGGAAACAACCGCGCCAATCTTGGTGGCAAAGAGGCCAAGAACAACGTTCTGCTCGCTCTTGTCAAGTGGGTTGAGGAGGGCGAAGCACCCGAGACTATCACCGGCGTTCGCTACGTCAATGGTGCCACCACTGGAAAGGTTGAGGTTGAGCGAAGACACTGCCGCTACCCTTACCGCAATGTCTGGAATCGCAAGGGTGACTCGTCCCTCCCCGACAGCTGGAAGTGCGAGCTGCCCAAGTAAACGGAAGGTTAGCGAGATGGTGCAGGTGGCGTTGATTATATAACATTTATTTCATAGCATACATATAGCAGGATCGTCGCAAATAAGATGAGCTTTTACATAACACTTCCCCCCCAATGGTCGGGATAATTCGGTACCGAGAAACACCGCCAAGGATAAAGTGATGCCTAGAAAAGCGACTAGTCACAAATTACCCCAAGGAAACCACTTCCTTGGAAGACTCCAAAACACGGGGGAGGATATGTGCTGTCAACATCAGTCATTTCCCCAGATGCGTTGGTGAACAGTTGCATGTCGGCTAGTCATTCAACACGAAAGGTTAATACCGCCAAGAGAACTGAGTTCCCCACGATCGTGGACAATCAAGAGGAAAAGTCGGAGCATCTGAGTCAAAAACAGTGAGAATTTGGGTTTCTCCCCTCGTTTCCCCAACCTTTCATAGGCCCCCACAAGATACTGAATCTTAATCCAACCAATGCGCCCTGTCACTCTGGAGGGCGCGAAGCTGGGCGAGTCATGGTCTGGATGCAGGAGAGTGAGGCGCCTTGTTTTCTAGAACACGCAGGATGCTGATCTCCCCTCCCACCAAATTAACATACAGTACCCGTCATGGATCCTCCTCTTATCAAGATAAACGGGAATAAACTCACCGGTTCTTCTCAAGTCCGCCCGACCAGAATCTTACGATGCGTGACCCGTACGCCTCAATGGCGATAGACTCAACACAATTTAAAATACCGCCGACACTTTATTTTATCTCTCTCCAATAACAACACCTCTATTGCGCCGGTGTCGGATACTACGGCATGCTGTAAAAGACCTGGGCGACTCCACTAAATGGCCAATGCATGTGTCAAAACAAGCTATTTTTCGCGTAACGGAAATGCTGAACCTTTTTTTACATTGAATACCGCCGGCAGATTTTCCTACAAGGTTTTTTCCTGTCTCTCCGACACCGTAAGAGGCGGAAATAAGCTTGTTACTTGGCGTCCGATTTAGCCGTGTGCTAGACCGAATCTTTCACATTGAGGCAGCACTCGAGAGCCTCATTTCAACGACGACCACTCTCCAGCAGAGCATATTTACTGATCCCGTTGGACAATGGATGGAAGACACCGTCAAACTAACCATGTCATTCTTATCTCAGTTCCACCTCCTGCTGGAGATCTCTTGTTCATCTCGTTTGACCAACCAATTCTTATTGAGCAAAGATCGCTGACACATAACGTAACACCAACTCCATTTTATTTTCTTGAATCCACGGCCCCGTTTCTTTTCGCTCGGTCAAGGGACATTCCAATGACCTGATGGTTTTTGAAGATTTGCTAACTTTTACGTGAGAGACTCACGTTCCCCCATGGGGCTCCGCGAGTCTTTTTTTCTTCCGTGCGAGATAACGAGACGAGCGGTTTTTACAAGGTCTCCACGGAAGATAAACATCTGGAGACTTTGGGCTTGGCGGATGTATATAAGATTTCGTATCGCCCGATGTTGAGTTGAGGTTGGTCTTCATCTCGTCAAGCTGTCGCTGATCATAACCCGCCATTATACATCGTCTTACCTCGCATTGAGGTTTTATTACTGACTACTGTTACTGTTCTTTTATTGAATATGGGCGCTGAAGATAAGACGACAAAGACTCAGCCTGAAATGGCTCAGCCCGAGCATCACCGCCCTGCATCCATTCGCGGCATCGACGGCGATGAGATCAACACTATCAACGATGGCGGCGACATCATGGATTCCAAGGAGCAATCCGACGAGCCCGTTCAAAACATCTTCAACCAGGGCGGCAAGAACTACAGAACCCTCGGCAAATGGGACACAGTCTTCGTCCTCGTCACCAACCAAGTTGGGCTCGGTGTGTTATCACTCCCAGGGTGCCTCAAGGTCCTCGGAGTCGTGCCGGGCGTCATTGCGATCATTGGCCTCGGTTCTCTCTCTGCCTACACTGCCTATGAACTCCTCCAATTCTACAGAAAGTATCCCCACGTCGTCAACGTCGTCGATATGTGCGGTATCATCGGTGGCCGACCGCTTGAGATCATCGCGGGTATTGGTTTGATGATCAAGGTTATGATGACCTGTGCATCTGCCAGTGTGACATTATCAGTTGCTTTCAACACCCTGAGCAACCATGCCTTCTGTACCGTCAGCTTCGTCATCATCGCCGTTGTCGCATGCTGGGTCTTATGTCTTCCCAGAACCGTCAAATTCGTCTCGCAATCCGGTATACCCTCTACAATCAGTATTCTAGCCGCCGCTCTTACCGTCATGATCAGCCTGGGTATCGATACGCCAGCCCAGGCCCCTCCAGGATGGGACCGCGAAATCCAGGTTATCGGCAACCCAACCTTCCGACAAGGTCTCAACGCTTGTCTCAAGATCTGCTACGCCTATGCCGGAAACATCAGCTTCGTCTCATATATGGCCGAGATGAAGAACCCTAGCCGTGATTTCCCCATGGCCTTGGCTTGCCTTGAGGTCTTCTCCATTACCCTTTACACAATCGTCGCCGTCGCAATCTATTGCTTAGCTGGTGATTTTACTACCTCTCCAGCTCTTGGATCCGCGCCTCGAATCGCCGCCAAGGTCGCCTACGGACTCGTGCTTCCTTGTGTGTTCGCGACAGCCATGGCTTTCGGTCATACCGGCATCAAGTACATGTATGTTGTCGCCATGCGATCCATCAAGGCTACCCACCAGGTCACGGACCGAAGCTTCAAGTCTTGGGGCATCTGGATTGCCTGTGTGACCCTTTACTGGATCATTGTCTTTGTCATTTCCAACGCCATTCCCATTTTCGACTCCATCCTCTCCATCTCCTCTGCCACCACGATCGCCTGGTTTACCTTTGGTCTCAGTGCCATCTTCTGGTTCCATATCAATAAGGGCCAGTATACCAAGAACTGGAAGAAGATTGCCCTTTGCATCATTAACGGCATGCTTATCGTTCAATCGTTGTTCATGAACGGTGGAGGCTTGTGGTCTTCTATCACCGAATTATTGAACATCTTTGAGAACGATAAGAGCTCTATTCGTGGCGTCTTCTCATGTGGTGACAACTCAATTTAGATACCAAAGTCAAGAACTTTATAGATATAGATATTATGCAGCATGTATATAGCGAT